>QVNV01002354.1:0-49007 GCA_014825455.1 Pseudomyrmex pallidus
AATAAGAGAGAGAGAGTGTGTGTGTGTGTGTGTGTGTGTGTGTGTTCTTGTTGGCCTCAACTTTGCTTTCCGAAGTTGCCGGCCAACCCCAGAGGGATGAGTGATGCGTGATTGAGGCGCGTCTTCCATTCGAGACATAGAATGCGCCGTACAGGGAGAGCGAGACGAGAGTGGCGCGTGGCGAGGCCCCGAGGCCGACGCGAACCTCGCGTGCCGCAAATTGCTCTGGTTCGGTGTGGTTCAGAAGGTACAACCCGCGTGTTCGCACACTCGCTCATTTGCTCGCGAAAGGTGTGCGGCGGCGCGGACACTGTTACATTTCAACACACCGATACCGTTGTTGCATTCGCACGACCGTAAAGGCGCAAACGTGCGACGTCGTATTCTCTCTCTCTCTTTCTTTCACTCTGTAGTCAGTAAATTTACCGTCTACGCGACTTTTACCCACGCGCTCTGCGCCACTTCTTTCCCTCGTTTGTCTCGGCTACATCCTCGCCGCGGACAACAACATCTTTGTTACCCGGGCCGGGAGGCGAGGAAAACGCGCGCGAATATATATATATAAAGCGAACACCGTGAGCTTATCTATGTGCGTTATCGCGAAACGGACGTTTCGCGCTTACATCAGCGTCTACACTTTTCGATAACTCGCGCAAACCGGAGTCCGGTCCGCGCGAGCAAAATTCAAAAATCTTGTTCCGCGCGTTACACTCTCCGCCGAAGGGAAACACACACTGTACGGTTTCACACGCGGCGCGCCACTTCCGGGATAATGTATTATGATTTCACACTCTGCTCTCGCCCGTATACTTTCGATTGCACATATCGCGATATATTGCCGTTTCGTGTCGGTTCTGTGTGTACGCTTCTTTTCGTCGCTTGTATCTTTTTGCATCCGCGACGACGTACGTGTCCGTCCGTCCTTTCTTCGAAAGGACGCGAGGTCCTTCTTCCTCGCGGTAGCCTAACAAGCCACACACAAACGCGACCTCCGTTCCCCTTCGGGAACGCGGATCCTTCTGTTCGCTTTAAAGAAACGACGACCCCGTCTGGCCCCGCGTCTAAATTAGGCAATTTACGCGGATTGACGTTGGACGATTCGGCCGCTTCTTTCAATTTGCAAAACCGTCCCGTGGCCATTAGTCGTGCGAGGAGAAGGGAAGAACGGGGAGAGGGCACGCCGACAGGTTTTATATTCGTCGCCTCGCAAGTTTGCCGCGTATATTAGGGAACGTAGAAAAAGGGGCGGCATACGCGCTCGCTAATATCTTTCGACGCCCCCCCTCGATCCGGGCAAAAATGATATTTTCGTGCCTATGAGGCACGAGGGGGCGTACGCGGATTTCTTCTGCAACGAGTAATTATGGTTCCCACCGGCGTTGTATTTATTTTCGGCTAAGTGGAGTTGGTGGAAAGATTATAATCGGAACGCGATATAATGGGACGAGATTCTCGTTTAATTACACCGCGCGCTGGCGTAGGTGTGTCGGACGCGCGTCGTGCGCATCCTAAAGATTTTGTTTTTGTCGCGCGACGTTTTTACGTTTAAAAAAAAAAAAAAAATTAAGAACGCGAGAAACGCGCGTCCGAAGGCGGGCGGACGAATGTCGGTTCATTTTTCGCGGCCGCTCCCGCCCCGACGCATAAATTCGACGCATGCTTTTGTGGCTCCTCGTTAGGGAGGTATAACAGCGAATTCTTGTAGAACAGCTACTTTGCCCCATCCGAAGATTCGATTGTTTCTCTTCGACCTTTGGCTACTGTCTTGTGAGTTATTTTATGTGAAAAGGAATGCGTTCCGCAGCTTAACGGTCGGAAATTCTTTAAACTTAAATAACCGAATAAAATAAAAGTTTTGGTACGCACTGTTGCACGCAATTGACGAAATTGGTACGCATGTGGCTTGAAGAATTTGGATATTTCAATTTGGAATGATTACGCGGAGCGACGTGTAAATTAATTACACAAATGCGCTTGTTCAATTATTTATTTAATTAAAGTTTGTTCCCCTCGCAAAGCTAATGTCGCAAGCTTGTTGCAGAAAGCAAACCGTGTTACAATTTAATAATACGTTTGCTGCAAGAAAACTCGCTGGCACTTAGAAGATGCTGTACAAAGTACATTGGATGTGAACGACCTCAAACGTGAATACGCGCTTAGAGCATTCGGCGATTTGGTTACGTAACCGTCTCGCGCGCTGCTCGGGTCGAGTCCGGCAATATTATTCGGAAGCGTTTCGTAAGGAGCGCGCGTGCCTTTCTCTGTAATTTCATGTCACGAATACAGGTCAGAAAATAATGATGCGTATTAATGAGCGAGCTTTGTCTCTCGACGCGGACATATATTGCGCGCGCTCTCCGCATTGTGTACAGCTCGCGACAATAATAGCTCGCGATCGTAACCCATATGCAAACACAGTTAAACGAAGAGATGGACATAAAATAACGCCGATCTTGTGTCGCATTTCATTCCAGCAAATATTTTTTTTATGGCGTTTTGATGCTCAAACTATACACTGCGCACTTGTGCGAAGCAAACGGTGCGATGTTACGTAAGTTCGCACAGCTGAACAAATCAGCTGATCGCCAAAGAATCGGTCCTTTATAGTCGGTATTATATAGTACAGTATCCTTGTGGAGTCTCACTCACCGGCTGATAAACGGCGGTCGAGTTAATCAGCTTAGGACGACACACAACACGTCTCTCTCCTTTCCCTTTCTATTGTACATTATAATTTATTCTCTGACTCTGCATTGTGTGCGCGCTCACAGGGAATACTGGTTGTTTGATCCCGCGTTTGGTTTTCTTAGCGATTTATTTAAATTTGTGTATTTCACCAAAACTGTGCGTTTTTTGTGAGAATTTGTGAAAACTTGCGCTTACAATCCTTTGTTTCGTGTTTTTCTTATTTCCATAGCGGATGTTGTTTACTTAGTAGATTATCGTAAAGAAGCTAAGCACCACGCGCTTTTCAACTCGCACACGTTATCGTCGCGGAAGGGGATTTCGGCGCACAATGGCCGCAGTGCAAAAGATCGTCAAGCACAAACGATCTTGCTTTCTTCTTCACGGCGAAGATAATCTCATCTCTACCTAAAAGACGAGAGCATCCGCTAATCCGACTTATATGCGTCCGCGCTGTCACATCGTTCGATACAAGCCACATAAAAAACAAACGTCACGGAATGTCATATCGTTGGACCTCATTTGAATAGTCGTTTAGACGTTCCACCTCTTTGAGCGGTGTGAACGGGCAAGGCCAGACGATTCTCGAAGAGACTCTTCCGAGAACGGTTCAATGTTCAAAAAGAGCGAAAGTTACTGACTTTCGAACGAAGCCTCGGTCGCTGTGTCTACGAATGCGCCAAATGACGATATCGTCTCGGACACTTCGCGTAACAACTTGTGCGCGACTTTAAAATGAATCAAATTCTCATCCGAAGTTATAATTGTTGTAGGTTAATAAAAGTGTAGTTTCAGGAATATCCAGGTCTAATGAGCGAGTTGAAGGAGAAAAAGAGAGAGAAAAAAATGAATTAAAAAGTTGACCGATGAAAGTTAAGTTTACTCTCGTCGGCGATATATTTTTAGCCAATTGTGCAATCGTCTCTCATTTTAATCTTTGTTCAATATCTTCACTTGATTTATCTAGTTAAGACAAATTGCGAGGTTGTGTTGATATCGCGTCTCTGAACTCGCGGACGATTAAGACACACACCGAGCTTCTCTCGGCGTGAGGTCTCCACGCGGGGGCACGGATCTCCAATCCGGTTTCAGCTTCGGATTACGCGGGGCTAAGTGGTATATTCCCGTTCCGCGCGCGTTTTAAGGTGAAAACCCGATACGAGAAACTTCGTGAAGAAAGCTCTGCTATTAAAACTTGAAGTCAAAGATAACGGCAGTTGTATGTGGCAAGATCGCGATAATTGTTACGAAGTTTCCTTTTAGTGCAACACATCTATTTTTAAGATTATCATTTTGCGATAATCTCATATTGCGCGCTTCAAAAATAAAACTTTCCACAAGCCTCGGTCTATCGCGAAACATCAGGCGGTTATCAAATCGAGCGCGCGGGGTTATATTAATTTCGCTTCGGAAAACATCGTGGAAAAAAAAAAAAAAAAAAATACAGACGCATACGTGAGCGCATCTTGTATTTTTAACGATAATACGAGAGATCTTATCGAACGCCGCGGTTTCAGAAATACACATAATCTATACAAAGAATAGATAATTCTCGCGTTGTACGAGAAACCAAACCGCCAACGAGACGCCACGCGATGTGTCACAAGACAGAGACACGCCATCAAAGCAGAGCGCAGTCATCTAGCTCTGCAAAGTCACGCGAGCAGGTGCTCGAAAGAGAGAGAAACGCGGACAAATGGGATGAGACAGCTCTGAGGTACATTAACTGGATGACAATTTTACTAAACGTTTACGATGCAATATGTTAGCGGCGGTTGACATTCGAATTCCATCCAGCTGTCATATTTCTGTCTTCCTTCTCGTCGCTGCTCGTATTATGTTGGAGAACGATTCGCGAGCGCGCCTCTCTCCATTGGCGTCGCGCCGGTTTACGATCGTGACCTCTCTTTCTCTTGCATCCCTCCCTTCCCGCCCTTCTTCCCGTTCTTTCTTCTTGTTCTCCAAGTCTCGGCGCGCACGGTCGACGTCCGCACATCGTATAGTTACGACGTGACATGATCCGAAGACGGTGCAAGAGCGTTTCGTTCGAAATCTTGAGCAACGAGCTAGAATTTTTCCCCCGTGTAAAGAAGAAGCACCCGTTAGAAGCGGCGCGTCGCCGATCGTATTATTCACGGCGGCGACGTGTACATCGCGCGCGGCCGCGCCGCCGTCGATATGCCGTCGGAGGTCCCTGCACCCGGGGCGCCCGATCGATAATCGATGGAACAAAAAGTTAGAATTTGTTTACAGTTTAGTAACCCAAATCAGGGCGGCGGCCCGCCATCCTCGGCCAACCCTCCCGTTTTCCAACCCCCGCGCGCCCTCGGTCGCACCACCAACCGCCGTGTCGACGTCTCCGACCAACACGAGCCAGCGTTCCCTCTTCCGACGGCGATTCTCCGCCACCACCACCGAAACGTACATATCTCGTCACGAAGGCGCGCGATATGGTTACGTGGTACCAACACCAGCGCGAGAGCGCCCGGCGCGCGCGCTACCCCCGAAGCCGCTCAGTTACACAGGCAGAAGACACCTATACCCATGCCGTCGTCGTCGTCACCGACACGTCGAGCGTACGCCGCCGCTCGTTTCATTTTATTTTTCCCCACTTTTCCCTGCGCGCGCGCGCCGTTTCGCTCCGTCAGACGAGTTTGCCGAACTACTTGCCCGTCCTGGCCCCGAATGCATTTGTCAAACGGTGAAACAAATTGGTAGACAGCTCACAAATACCATCGCGTCCCTCGTCGCCGCGCACTCGTCGGCCACGTAAACTGCCTTTGACTAATGTGTTGTTCATCCCCCGACACGGCTCATGTACTCCACATTCGACGAATTTTATAACTCGCCTCTTGCCTCTTCGCTTCCACTCCTCTCGCTTTCTTTCTCTCTCTTTCTCTCTCTTTCTCTTTCTCTATTTCCGCGATACGTTTTAAGGGGAACATCATCTCGATACGTCCTCGCGTGCGAGGATTAGCATTTTGAAAGAAAAGAACGAACGAAGACACGCGCGACGATTACAACGAACGAATCACGTAATATCGCATATCGATCTTCTCTTTGTTTCTGATTGTAGTAATAACATAATAACATTTTTTAAATATACATTTTACAACGTAAAATCTCTCGCACGGATATTTCTGTAAATTAGAATATTTTCATCTCGTTAGGCAGCTACGTAACTTCTCGATGACGATGTTCTGGAGAAGCATCCCGTGCTGCTTCTCCAGTCGTATCCCTCGGCCTTCTCAGTGCTGCTGCCATTCACCCCGGCTTATATTCGATATTGATCTGAAAGAATTCGCGGGGCGATGCGGGAAGAAGGGCGGGTGCGAGATAGCCCCGGATGTTTTTCCTTCGAGTCGAATGGTACGATCGTAATAACTCATCGTTGAATTTAGTGTCCGGTATTTTTAGACGACAGTGAATACTGGTCACACGGGGTCGTGTGTGTCCAAATTTCGAAAGGAAGATACGTAATGATACCTATCTGGAGAAAATAATGTCGCGCATCTTTTAACATATAAATACGTCGATGTAATTTCCCCTCTGGGAAAGAATCTCGGAGAAGTTTTTTAGGAAAAGACGGAAGAGAGAGCGTTACAGGTGAGAAATGAGTTTGCTCTTTTCCTTTCAAGTGCCACCGCACTCACAACAGGGAGCTCTTAGCTAAAATAATATACATGATGAATGAAAAACCCAAATATTTCTTCTTTCTCTCCGCATTCTGTCCCCACTGTCTCTCAATCGTCGTCAAGAACATGAGCCAATTTCTTCGTTTCGCGTGTGGTCTCTCTCTCGCGTCGCGTCGCCTCTCGCCTGTGTTCCCAGGTATTTAAACGTCGTGACTTTGCCGTTCCCGTTTCTAAATTTAGTCCCCTTTTCGCGCGATATCACCCACTTCGAAAGATATCCCGTCTGTTCCAGTTACGGAATTTCCACGCATAAAACCTCCCCGGGCCAATTCGGGAGACGAGAGGGGGGGAAAAAAAAGAAAGAAAGAAAGAAATAGAATGTGATATTCTTATTCGCGCGTTACGAAGTCGCGGAGTTTTGCGAGAGAAGCACTCACGACGTAATCTCTTAAGATGACTATAAAACCGGAGTAAAACGGAAGCGTTGTAATAGCGGGGCAATTCGCGGATGTGTACTTCCATCCGATCGTTATTCCGTCTGAGAATATGTATGGCCGTGTCGTCGCGAATTGCTTATATTGCCGCTCGCGTGTGTATTTCCTCTACCGGGGAATGTAATGCCATCATCATCATCTTCAGACTCGCAATAAAAAAAAAAAAAAAAGGAAGAAATCTTTTCGAGTGTTCGCGGAATCTGATGTCGATTGATCTCTCGCGCACAAAACCGACCGTGGGAGGAAGAGGGAGAGATCTTCTTGCCGTATACAAAGATACGATCTCGTTCTCTCTCTCTTTCTCTCTCGAGCAACTAGAATCGATCTGTGCGAGTCTACGCGAATGGCTGATGCCTAGGTGTTGGATTTTATGACTTATTGACTCTCGTCCATGTTTACCGAACTCGGTGCGACGGGCATGCGGCGCCAAGCGTCGAGAATGCGGCCACCTTTGCGAGCGAGCGACCGTCCGACAACGTCAGATCGATCAATCCCCTTCCCTCCCCTTCCCACTCCGTTTTTTTGGGGGAAGTTTCTTTTCTTTTTTTTTTTTTTGTACGCGCGCTCGGATCGTCGCCAATCGCCGCCGATGACGATCGTTATCGGCGATCGACGTTTAATATCTTGTTTTATCCGCGATCGCGCTCGGGTGTTTAATCCCAATTGCAACGGCGCAGATGAATGATTGCGGACTTCGCGGACTTCAATCCGCGCGATCCTTCATAAGATTCACGATGTCGCACCGCGCGCGCATATAATACGCGTATTAAACAAAATGACCGAACGTCACGTTACTTTGTCGTGATTAACGACATTGGCGCCTTGCTGCAATAACGTATTTTAACGTATTCGCGACGCAAGTGCAGATGTTGCATTTCTACGCCACTTGGCGGAAAAACTGTCGTGTGCAAATAAATAAATGCACATCACTTTCGCGCGCGACAATCTCTCGCTCTTTCTCTCTTTCTCTCTCTCGCATCTCAGCGAGCCTAATGTGCGAGATCTCTCCCCGCACAAATATTGAATTTCCTCGATATCGCGCTGCGCATCGCTCGGTGATAAAGCGCCGAGGTGATGAAAACGTGATTGAATATCGTGTAAACCGACGACGCCGAGAAGAGAGTCTGATCTCGCGAAATCCGCATGCATAAATGATGCGCGGGATAAAAATACCGAAGTGAGTGCTGTCGTCACGCATTTCGACGAAGTTCCTTTTTTAAACTAATTATACCGAGTATAGTGTTTAGAAAAAACTTCTAACGATTGAAGAGTAGAGTTGAAATCACCGGCTTTAAATTGACATTGTATTTGCCTTTTAGATTAATATGCTCGATCTCTAAGAAACCAATTTGCATCTTCTTTTATTTTTTTTTTTTTGGACGTAATTATAGCTTTAAGAAAAAAAATGTACGTACTGAAGCGATATTGTTTTCGTTACACATCCGGCTCGTTGCGTATATGTCCGGTGTGTGCGTGCAACTGCTACTTAAACGTCGCAACGAATTTTTCCAACCGGTCGTAGTGTGTATCTAATTCTCTTATCTGTAGTGTCGTTTTCCGCTTTCTTTCAGCTTTCAATCTTATCCGATCGACGATGACAAAAATTCACGTGACATTAAGACTCTGATTTTTTTTTTTTTTTTTTCAAGTCTTAATTTTTCCGCGACGTCAAGGAGCCTCTCGAGAGCAACGCGAGCGGCAGCGCGAGAGAAACGACGAAAGCGGCGGCGTCAAAGGGGAGGGCGGTGCGCGTATCGGGTATTTATCGAATAGCTGCGGGATTATCCTGTTATTGGACGATTGCGCGCGCGTTTTATCTGCCAACGGCAAATAAAACGAGTGCATTTTTGTCGTGTGAGCGCGAAAGAATGGAATGCGCGTTCGGTGCATGCACCGGAAGTCGACCGGAGCCGATGAACTGATTGGTCCCGTGACTCGCGTATACGCGCGCGTGTACAGGTGTCTGTGCGTCACGCTGTTATTACACCATGTGAAAGTACACAATCGCCACAGGGAAATAAATACACAGACGATATCTCTAATATATATATAGAGAGCGGTCCGTAATTTATTTACGACCCGGTCGCGATTTTTTCACACACCGTACATTCATTCCCAAAGCGGCGTCGAGTTTTCCGAGAAATTTCGCGACAAAACCGGAATCGTTATTGCGAATGGGAATTTGATTCGGGAAACGTTCTGCTTAATTGGATAAATTCTTTTGTGTGCAAATACAAGGGAGGTTCGCTTTACGCAATACAAACAGCCGGAAGGCGATCCGATACGTGCAATTACATTCGTATCGAATAAATTACGCGATCACTTTCTACAACCCGTTCATAATAATCTCCAGACTCGCGGTTTCAATTATAGATCGGAAATTAGTGGTGTCGCGGACAGAGATTGCCTCGGGTGAATGACGGAAGAAATATATAGACAAGAGAGAGAGTACAATTTTTTTTTATATATTAATTTTCAAGGATCGGTAAAGGATTATGTTACAACGTGACTGTTTGCCAATGTGTTTGCGCATATATCTGCAATTTCGAAGCGATTTAAGTGGCCTCTCGTAGACAAAGTACGTGCACTTGATTTCGTAATTCTCGGTTAGTGATAGTGAAGCGCGTGGATTCCGCGAAAACGGCGACGAGTGTTCTTCTTCTTCGCCCGGTGCTTCTGGTACAAGCGCGAACGGTGACTATCGCGAAGAAGTCGGACAGTGTGCGCTTGTGTAAACACTTTTAACCGGGCGTTCCGCGGCCCGTTCGTGTCGACTCCGCTGTATCTCTGTGAAGAACTCCTTTTCCCCAGCCTCTCTTCGTTGTAGCCTCCTCTTGTGTTTGTCTACGCTCGTATTTGCCCGACGCATTCCACACTGTCGCTCGCGATGCACACCGGCGCAATCAGCGAGAGCGGCAAATCGCCGCTTTTGTAGATTGTCTCCGTGAAATCGCGAGATATTCGAGCTGCGTCGAAGAATTATATGTAGCTTGCTTCTCTCGCGATCTCTCATTAGGTTGAAAAACACGTGGAGGTATTAGTTACATGTTGTGTTTTAATCGCAAGATATGATGATGACAACACAACACGCCGCAAAAACGAGAAAAATATTTGCATGGTTTTATTTTCGAACTACTTTATATCTATATGTGTATCAGTACATGTCGACATTCTCGGAGCATGTGTCAGGGTGGATTAAAACAGCGATGGAACACGAGGAAGCTTGTAGTTTGACAAAAAAAGGGCCAAAAAGTAAGAGATCCGCTTTTACCAATCACGTTGATCGCGACACGTCGCAAACGCTCGCCCGAACATCGGTCACACGCGAAAGTGCGTGCGTGCGTGGTTGTTGTGCGTGAGAACCGAAGGGGATGTCCTAAGATTTGTCACTGTCGGGGACCGTTCGGCAGCGATAATGTTCGCAAGACGGATCGGCCTCGGTTTCACAAGGTTTGCTGAACACAACCGTCCACATGTACACGATGTCTACACATTCTGTGACGAAACTGGCTTTGCACGATACTTCCCCGACACCAACAACCAGCCACGTCGTTAACGATATCATTCGTTTGCCGATCGCGAACCGATCTCGGGGGGGAGGGAGAGTGGGCAGAGAAGTCGAATTCTTTAAATAATTGTAGCTCGGAATTTTATACTTCTTCTCTTTTCCGACGTCCACTTTAGGGTTTTTTTTGTTTTTTAATTACTGATCCGCGCGGGTAATTAATATGTTGCATCTTGATGTTTTCTAATTTTGAAGCGGTTTTCAAACATGATGATTGACAAGGATAAATATATTTTCGAGGGTTTTATAACTAAATGGACTTCTTATGTAAAACGCGCGCGCGCAAGTAGAAAGCTTCTGCTCACATATCAGTTTTCTCTCTCGGAGTAATCTCGAAATAGAGTTAGCGAGTATAAGTGGCGATTGTGTATTTCTGGTGTGTTCGCTCTTTTTTCGATATGAGGTCAGGAAAAATTGGGACATTAGAAAACGTACAACGTCGTTCGCGTGCGCGAACAATCGCATACTTATTGATTCGTTGCACAAAGCCCCGAGTTACACAGCCGCGATTGACACTACTCCGCAACGAGGATTAATTCGAAATAACATCGGCGATAACAGCTTTTTTAATCTTAGCCGTGGCCGATATTGGCCGAGTTGTTGGCCTTATCGACACGATGTGAAAACGGTTGGATGGCGCCTGAAGAGAAATTACCGTTCCGTAGTGAATATTATTCATTCGACGAATATAAATCTCGCAAAGCATTAGAAAAAAGTAATTAAAAAGTTTTAATTACTTTGTTCAAAGGAACGAGAATACAATAATCGAATCTTATTCGGCAAAAAGATATTAAAACGCGAAACTGTGTACTTAATTGATTGTACATATACGCACATTGCTTCAAAAAATATTAATTACAGCTTTCTGTCAATGACTTTAATGATAATCGATTGCTATCGACTTCGTGGAATTGACGGACTTAATCGTAGAAATTTGTATAACAATCAAATCGCGTTGTGACAAGTGCAACAGATATCGAAATGGCTTTATCATCCAAGTGTTCTCAGCGTCGACACATTTCTTTTCTCAAAACAAACGTCAGATGTAAGATAACAAACAATTTGTAAATCAATTCATCATTTGCGCTTGTATAAGGGTACACATTATAATTAAATCGAATTTACTTCAACGTTATCTAATATCCGGTGAAAATTAACCGCGCGAAAGCAGGAAATATAGACATCTCGATGCGCAGAAATCGATCGATCGTTGAGACCTTGATTATTGTGCCAACACGCAATGTGTTGAATTACAGTAACAGAGGAAGTTTCTTAAATGTATCTAGGATGTATATTCGTCAATTGTTCCGAGATAAAATCATCGATAACTGAGATAATCTACAAGATCGTTCTCAACGCGAAGCTCGGCCCTGAACGATTCTCCGAACACGCGGTATTCCGAAGAAATAGCAACAGAGTCTCGAGTTTCAAAAGAATTACAGAATACTATAATTACGCGCATTATTTATCTTATCAATTTTTTATCTGAAGAAGAAAATAAATATCTGAGACGTTCTATTTTAAATTATCACTTGAAATACAATATCATTTATTAATTATTTAACTTTTACACACGCACACATGTTTAATCGAATTTCTCTCATTACATATTTACAACATATTTTCACTTAACTTTATTTACGAGATTGTATACGCTACGAGAAATTACAGTTTGTTTGACATTCCCGATGCTTCCGCATCCCGTTAATATATCCCTGGATCAACATATAACTGGCGCGCAACATGCGATCGGATCGCTTTAATCCGATCAAATAAGATCGACACGATCGTCAATTAAAAGATTTTCAGTCGCGGCTTATATACAGTGCCATCACGATAAGTCGACCTCGCGCCAGGGAGATATCTGGTGCTTGCATAGCGTACGTGGTGGTAGTGTTCGTGTGCGTGTTAATTCTTTCCATTAATCGAAGCACGCATCGTCGTCGACACGTGGACTTCGGTAACCTTCGTGCGACTGACCACGTGGTCGATTACGGCGAATTAAACTTTATGCGTGACAACGAGAAGACGCGCTCGCACACAGGAGCGTTACGAGATCATACGCGTATGTACTTTCTCGGTGAGAGACGTGCCGCGATAAATCATTGTCAGTGTGTGTTGGAGAATGCGGTTCGCACATTCGACTCTTAATTGATGATAATTAATTTTCCACTCAAAACGCGACGGAAAATTGCAGACGGAGATACGAGGCGCGCTTTATTCTACCTGTAATTGCAATTTCTCAATGTGTTTTCATACATGTATTTGCGCTTCTTGCGCGATAGCGCGAAGAGGTTAATATCCATTTCAAATGTGACGACATATCCGGGATGTCGTGCGTCATTTTTTCAGTATCTCTTCGTCGTTTGAATTTCATTGGGTGACACACACACATATATATAATGTATATACACGTCGCGTGTGCCCGCTACAACGTCATCGCGCGAGTGTTTATTTTGATTAATCAGATCGACATCTCCATCCATCCGGTGATTCCCGATATGGATTTCTCTGCGGCGATACGATTTCTGGGGTTTTTCGCGCGCGCGTCTCGCGCTTACGATCGCGCGCCGTATCGCGCGCCGTACGCGTAGCGAATCGAGCACTATATTCTCCAAGCCGACGTGTATACATCGGCATGATGAGTGTTGCGCCAATCGCATCACGGCGCAGGTATATACATACATACATATATGTGTGTGTGTATTCGCAGTCAATAAATAAGGTACATACGATAACGAAAGTTGGCGGACGCAGAATAAAGCACAATCTTATCGTAGTGCGCAGATGTCTCGAATCATATATTTCTTCAATCAACGGCGAGGCTTTTATTATAAACGCGGTTGCGCTTTGCGCGGTTCATATCGCGAGTCCTCGTTGTTTGGAATTCGTTTTTGAAATTTAAATTGACAAATTCGCACGTGAAAAATGTAAGAAAAAATCTCTCTTCTTTAACTTTGCAGACGCTTGAGAGTCGCCGCAATTTTGTCACGATTGCGTCACAATGATAAAGATTAATTGCATTTGTTGCAACACTCGCTTAACAGTACCGTGAATTCTAAATCTCGCGCATTGGTTTCGACGCCTGCGATGATTGACGGTGAAAGAGGCGGCTCGAGCGGCCGAGAAGGCGGTGAATGGAAATCTTGTGGGACTCGGCGCGCTTTTTCTGCGAACAGAAAATCCATTCACACATTCGCGGTCGTTTAAACAACAAGGGGACAGTCCGCCACTTGACGAGGCGCCGTTCTAACGCGTCTATTACCTGTTTGCAAATATTATCTTCGTAACTTAGAACGTGTTTCCCTTGGCGAAACGTTTCCCGCGTGTGACGTTTTACGCCATTCGCACTCTCGTTTCCCATCTCTCGGCGCGGCCAGATTCTCACTCTTTTATATATGCGCGCGCGTTCACAGTCAGCAAACGGTCTCTTTACGATGGGGAGAGATTGATGTGTGCACACAGCGAAAGAGACGCATTGGGAATGATTCGAATCAACAATAATATTTCGTTTAGTTGTTCATATATCGTCGGACCGTATGCGTGTTTATAAAATGGTATTTGAATACAAAAGACATCGCTTGTTTCAAGCTCCGAGGTTGCGCGGATTTTTGCGGGGCTCTCTCTCTGTGTGTGCGCGTGCGGGTTACACGCGCTACTTCAAGTATGCGAAATGCCTGAGCACCACTGTCCCGGGGCCACACATGTAGTATTATTGTTGCAGAGTGGATCTCTCGTCTCACACACGAGACACGCTGTTGTTGTAGAGGCGCGAATGTTATTGCAGCGGAAAGTTGTGGTGTCACAAAGCTGCGGTGGGTCCGCAGCACGGTCACCGTCATGCAGATTTCTCCCTCCCTCCCCCCGAAAAAGCATCCGTGGCAAATACCGATGAGCGTCTCGCGGTCTTTTTTCGCATTACCACGGAAAAGGGTCCCGCGAGTGCCGTCGCGGTACTTCTCTCAATCGTAAATTCGTTCGCAAGAACATCGGAACGCGCCGCAAAGTAGCCACGCGGTCCGGAGATGTTACACACATCCACGGCCGGCCACGTAGCAAGCTCGAGTTTCAACCCCGGGGCAGTAAAAAGAATTATTAAGTACTGAAAACCGCGCCGTTTACCCGCTTCACGTCTTTTATGTTTATAGCTACGTCTTCATTCCCCGTCTCTTCTCGCGCGCGACTCTCATCTAGCCGACGACGCTCTTGCGCCGGGGCTTTGTCCGTTTCTCGGAAGAGAATATAATTGTCCGCAGCCTAAAAGAGCGAAGGATATATTGTAGACGACGGCGAAGCCGTGAATAGGACACGTCAGGAGGATACAAAGCGATAAAGCGTTGACGCGCGTTGCGCAATCTATATAAATAAAAACTCTATTAGGTTTTATTATTCACAATAGTGCGCGCGATGACGAATCAACAATTTTTCTCTCTCTTCTGTATACATATTACGTAATAGTTAAAATTCTTCTTAACGGTCGAGTACGCAGTTTTTTTTTTTTTTTTTACTTCCTCTCTCGATTTTACGCCGCACGAGAATCGAATCGCGAAATAATTAATTCGTTCTCCGAAAGCGAAACGATTACGTGTATCGCTTGTTGTATTAATTACTCAAGTCTCGACGTTCAAGTCGGCGCGAATGCCAGCTTGCTCGGCGTTGGCAGGGCGGCGGGGAATATCCTTGACAAATTTTAAGATTGACGAAGGAATCTCGGCGGGGATTGTTGGTAATAATTTGAAGAACCGCGATAGACCACACAGGACCACGGAGGGACGTATCTCTCCCCTCGGTGGGTCCTGACTTCTGAGACGTAGGTATGTGTAAACCTTCTGGCACGTTACGGTGAAATAAAACCGTGAGCGTGTGTACCTGGCGTGCCTCCGTCCACTTCCATCCTCTCTCACGAGATCCTTCGCGAGACACCGTCGGTCGCGTCGTTACGTTAATGGGACGGGCGCTATTATTTAATTCTACTAAATTGCCGGTCGGCCCACCGAAAACAGGCGTAAAACCTCCTAAAAACCGCCGCGGGTTTCTCCGGTACTCCCGGGATTCTCTCTCTATGAGGGAAGAAAAACGAAACGGACTAAACGGGCAAAATAAAATCCCGAGAAATCGAACTCTCAGAGGGCTCTCGCCAGCGGGATCGTCTCGTTTATAATTTACACTTGTGCAGTTCGTTATACATATGCGCGCGCGCGCACGCGCGCGTTCTTATACGGGCTCTAATTATTTTTCCTCCGAAAGGTTAGTGTCTTTAATTAATTTATTTCGATCACCGCTGAAAGAATATCAAAAACCCCGTACGCGATAATAAAAACCATAAGTTCTCCTTTTCTTTTATTGCGCACACACGTCGGCGCTCAGAATCTGTTAACAAGTCGACGTTCTTTGTTTTAGTTGGGAAATTTACGACCTCTCTCTCGCCAGATCGGTGACTCACGTCACTGACCCTTCGCCGAAAGATCCATCGCTCCCGTCTTGCCACACACATTAGCTTCTTCAGAATATCATTATCATTCCCGCACGATTTTGTTGCCCTATTTACTTTTCAAGAGCACAAAAGGGTCGCAGACGATCTTGCAGCTGGCAAGTCCTCGTCTTCCGTCCGGAGAAAGGAGCGCGATCGTTCTCCACGTCGCCGTATTGCGCAGCTCGAGCGTGTATATAGCGCGGGAGTTGAGTTACGTCGCGGTATCGCGCGCGCGCGCGCGCTCGCGCGAAAGAGCAAAAGGAACGAAGGTGGAGGAGAAAACGTATTAAAAGGGCGTAAGAGAGCGGGCCGCGACCGCAAACTGATTAAATGCGGTCTGCGCGGGCCGCGCCGCGGGGACTTAATACGAGCGTCGTCGTGTAAGCTGCACGGACCGAATGGGGACCCGTATGACGCGCGCGCGCGCCTTCCTATATACACGGTGCTCCACGTGGTCTGTGTTTCTCGGTCTCTTTCAACCAGTTTCTCTTCCCCTTCGTGTTGTTTAACGCCGCTTTGCGGCCGTCGTCGCTCGCGCGAGCAAGCGAGCCGGAGAAATTGTATTTTCACCATTCGGCGGTTCTACTGAAAAACTGAAAAACGATACACGATGCGGATTTCGTAATACGTGAAAATCCCGCGCGTTCGTGTCGTCTGCTGCGGTCTTACGTAAGACGGCAGAAATCATTACCGGTGCGTGGCGTGCGGCAAGTGTAATAATTGTCGCGTTGTAGATTCTTCTCGTCTCGCGCGCGCTAATGCGCATATCATATATTCGCAACGATGTAGAAGTGTGGCACGTATCTACGCATCACGCGCTTCACGTAACATATTTTCTTTATTATATACGCGTTAAGAAAAGTTTTGCAACGCCTCGATATCTCACGCGTTCCTGCACTGTGACGGTATAGCATCATTAATTTTTTTTTTCTCTTTCTCTCTCCTCTTCTCCTACTCGGGGAATTTACGCGCAGCGAAATACCGAGGCAGAATCTTCATCAACTTTTCAAAATTGTTTTTATAATTGATCTGTTCAAGGCGACAGAATGTACTTTTAGTATTTATTTATCGAATGCTTCGAATTCGTCCTTCGAAAGCGCATGAAATGACAATCAACATATAATTGCACAATCTCTCTTTAAGAAAGAGAGAGAAACGATCTTTAAATAATATATGTATATGTAATCTCTTTGAGAGAAGAGAGACAAGAATTCTCCTTATATATATTTAAGAGACCGTGTTGGTTAACTGAGATGTCTGACAAATATCAAACGGAGGACAAGTGCGCATTGGCGCGCAGCACGCTTGATTGGCAGACAGCCTATCAATCTGTGACGGAGATGATTCGTAAGATTTCGTGGGATCACTTTATGCGCGGTGCAATAAAGCTTTGCGAAAGAAAAACACGCTGCTTCTTCTCTCTTGTCCCAGTCGTCGACTGATGTGCAGAAGCGCGTCGTAAAGCACTTAATCGCAGTCTTAATTGTATTTAAAATTTTGTGATTAACACACACACACACACAAAAAAAGAGATAATTGTTCGATATCTCGTTCGGTCGCGCGCAGTTGATGCCGAGATGAAATAAGCCGCGATTTGTTACATTTTAAAACTGGCCGCAGGTAGTAGATTGCCACGGGAGTGACTAATTGGTGCGCAGACTGCAATCTGCAGCCTGGTAAGTTCGTGACAAATAGAGGTGGAGGAGAGAGAGCGCATCGTTTGTGACATAACGAACCGCTTAAAACCTTTTCTGTCTATACGTAAGACTTATATCGTATCGATTATTTATCGACGTAATAAATATATGACACGCATTTTAGAACATCGTGCGTGTGTGTGTGTATTTATGGCCGCAGACATTATTACACTGTAGCGTCATTAATCGTTAGTTGTATGTAACCGAGAGTTTTAACGTGTGATATTTTAATGCTGCAATAATATTTTCACGCAAGTGTGATGTTTATTTATGGTGAGCTCCGAACCGAGTCAAATCGTTTACCCGGTGTGTAGACCTTCCAAAAATACACAGCTGGTAAATAGCCGCGTAATCAGTTCGACTAATTAACACACATATGCAACACACGTACACATCTCGGTTTCCCGACGACGCGTTGGTTGATAAAATGTCACGAGTCGCGGTATTTTTGTGCGCGCACGGGATACGTTATTCCGATCGCGATACAGTCGTCACTCGAATTTCCACAACGAGCGTAGCGTTAATTAGCAGCGATTAATCGCCGCGGCCTTGTAAGCGGTAGGTAAGCAGTCGTTGAATTGGAGACGTTTTTTTTTTTTTAAAGCACGCGCCGTTTACCGCAGTCAGGTCTAATAAAGATCTCTCTCGCGCACGCGGATTCATTTTCGTTCGTGTTGCACCGCTTTAAAAATAGAGGAAAGAACGCGCGCGAGATATTTCAATCCGTGACCGTGTCATCGGGTTACTCAGCGTGGAAGAGTTCGGGAGGATGTGGGCAGCTCCTGTGCGGACGGCGATTCGTCATGCGAACAAGCCGCGGCGACGATTATCAATTCTACTTCGCATTCGTGAGCAACGTTCTAAATAAGAAGAAACGAATCTTTCGATGCGTACGGCTCTTTCGTGCTTAATCAACGTTCCACCTCTTGCCTCGCTTCGGGCTTTAATTCGCTCTCGGTTTATCGAAAATCGGCACGCGACCATTGTCTTTCTCTCTCTCTCTCTCTTTTTCACACGAAGGTCGAACGAGCATCGGAGCGCGCATTGAAGATTGCATTCTCTCGTGCAAATACGTCGAACTGAAGTCGAAATATTTTAGAATATCTTCAAGCCGAGTTCCAACTTCTCCTTCAATTTTTTTGTGAAACTTTATTGTGAGAAGAAACATCTTTTCCCATTCACCCGAAGGAACATTTCCGTCCTGGCACGACCCTGTCCTATTGTTCTATGATTTAAAGCTACGATTTCAGGTATTCCCGAGCCAGGTTCCTTTGAAAACGCGGTCGTTGATACGTGTCACCATTAATAATTAAGTGAGCATCCAAATTTTCGAAGTATAGACCCCTCATCTATGAAGATTCACTCGCTTTCCTATTTTTTGGTTTGTATGCGTGTGAGACAGCTTTTTTTTCAGAATGATTTCTAAATAGTGCGGATACAGGATAGGTAACCCCAACACACACAGGTGGTATAGATTACTTCAGTTACAGGTAGAAACGCTTTGAAAACGATACTTACCGACTTTAAGAATCGTATTTCAATGGGTGCTCTTCAACAAAAAATAAAATGAAACGAATCCTGAGTGCGGCAGATTGTAAAAAATCTGCAGAAAATCCGTGAGAAAGAGAGACTATTAGCAGACATGAAGAGAGAGATTATTAGCAGCACATATTAAGCTGTACACATGGAATAAAGCGAGAGTGTGTGTGTACGTGTGAGGTCGAGAGAAGATAGAGAGAACAAAAAGAGAAATTTTTACTAAGACGAGTGAAGTTTAGTGAATTTTTCTGCCAGCAATTAGGAAAATATTGTGAACGCATTTAACGTGATTGTAAAATTATTGTGATATTGTGTGTCATGCACACAAGGAATTTTAGAATGAGATTTTTCCCCTCGAAAGGTCAATGTGCCCAGAAAATACGATGTGCCCCTAAAAGGCGCCGGCGGCCTTCTCTCTCACACAGGTCTTGTGCCTTGTCGGCATTCAATGAATTAGACCACTTTCCGCTACGGGATTTGGCGACGTGTATAGTGGCAACAACCCGAAAAAGGGACGACGATTCTTTCTCGATTTCGTAAAAAAAAAAAAAAAAAAATATAGTACGTCGAAACCCTAATGTTTACTTATCGCTTAATCGTCTGGCGCGGACAAAAGTAATTAAAAGATAATCCGGATGAACAGTTCGGAAATCAGTCTGCAACTGCTTTCTTTAGCACCAAGAGAAAGAGATTTTTTTTTTCAGTACGTGTTTTTTAAACTATTTTTCAGAAATATATTTTTTTTATTTAATAAATTACAATATCTCAAATTTTGAATGTTTAAATATCAAGCAAAAGAGATTAACTTTCCATTATTTGCAGCCGTTTCTCTTGCTTATCGTGTTAAATGTGCGTGTTGCAAAAAATGTTCTACATACGCAGACACTATCGCTGGCTAATCTGTGTACGCGCCCGGCGGGTATCATCTCGGATATTGAAACCGCGTTGAACACGCATTAAATAGCGCAGCGTAAGCAGAGCGCAGGAACGCGCGCGCGTTGATTTCCTTACCCGTTATCAAGGCGAAACGAATGGTGGCCGGAGACAATCGCGCGCGGTCGTACGCTCGTCAAGAATAATCGGCTCGCGCGCGGCTCGATTGATAATTAATTATCTCGTTGTGCGCCGGGCCACCGGGCGTTCGCGCGAGGCTGCCGCGTTCCGTCATCAGTGTCCCATTCTCTCTCGCGCCGCAGAGATGAGTCGGGAATCTTTTTTTTCTCCTCGCCCAACGTTCTCGCTCTCTCTGGCGCGTCCTCGCCGCGCCGGCATCTTGTTCGTTCGATTTTCGTTTCACCTTTCGCGGCAGGCGGGCCACGAACGAAATCAGCACGTGTTCCGCGTAAAGGTCATTGAGTGGTTTGTGAATGGTGCAACTTTCTCGTCGGCATTCGTAAAAATATATTTAAAAAAAAAAAAATCGTGCCATTGACTCACGTGGAAAAACAAAACCTCAGACTCTCTCGGAATTGCGTGAAAAAATTGCGCAATCGTTTGCTCGTCATCGGACACGAGTCAGTGCGGTGGAATACCACGGCCGATACGTCTTGTACCGTAATTTATATACCGCCTAGCCGTCACACACACACACATATATTCCTGGCGGGCAAAACGAAAGTAATAAAAAGAGATAAATAAATTGCGCGAATGGCGCGAACTCGCGCGTGCAGAAATACGCGTCGACACGCCTGCTGATGGCGGCGACGTGCTATGTTCTCTCTCTTATATGCGTCGCGATATTGACGTGCGCACTTTCGATTCGCGGATTGTCCAACTGCTATAAAGTGACCTTTAAGTATTGTGCATCGAGTGTGTGTGTGTGTTGCGTGATGTTTCAAAACTGCGAGTGTGCGAAACGTTCGACGGACTGCACGACGATGCCAGCCGCGGAGAAACCGACGCAAGAAGAAGAATAATTCGCGGGAGATAAAAAGGATTGTCTTGTGTGAAAATTTTCGCTATATTTGTTGAATTTGCGTCGGAAGCTCGCACTTCACGTTTCGAACGTTCGGAAGAAGATGAAAACTGCAACGGCTGTGACTCCCGCAGCTCATTTATCAGCTCATTTTAGAGATAATGACCCAATCTGCCGAGCGTATATATATATATATATAAGAAATCTGATAACAGTCTGAGATAATTTGCAGGCAAGATATTCTCGCGATTTTCTAGTGAAAGTTGATGACGAAATGAATAGGAACTTGATGAGAGAGAACAACTTTGAATAAAAAATAAAAAGAATAATCGGTGATGAAAATATACTTGTTTTTTATTTGCTTATGTATTCTTTTTATCTTTACCGTAGAGATAGAACTCGATGCCGTGTTTAGTTTCATTAGTTGAAAAGAAAAGCGAAATATTCTATTTTCCAACACTATTTCTAGGACTGCGGAGCGCGAAGGTTGCGACCACGTGTTGCCACGAAAATTGCCGCAACCTTTCTCCCCTTGTATACGATCAAACCAGCGGCGTTTCCATATCATTTCACTATGTAAAAGAAAGTACAGTGCACGCGAGACACACAAGAAGCAGGGTTGTTGCGCGGCTAGCGGGGGCGTTTGTCGGTGGAGTGCACGCCGCAAGAGGGATAGGCGCAGGGGTGGGAGGGGTGGGAGAAGAGAGCACGTCGATGGAGGGGCAGCCTCGTGTACGATACGAGTGGAGGGGTGGCGCAAGAGGGGTGGGGGTACGCTCTAGGCGAGCGGCAGGGCAACCGCCAGGTAAGCGAAGACTAGTGGGGCTGACAACAGCAACATTGACTTGCGCGCCTTCAAGCTGTCGGGATACAGGACGAGCAGCGGCACCGGTTAATCGTGTACCGTCGCGGCTCTACGCGTGCTACGCGATAGTGTCGTCGCACCGATTTCGTTTACGTCGTCGTGCCGCAGTCGCCGGTTACGAGACGCTTTGGTTGCATCTCGCTTTTCCGGCTTCGCCGTTTTTGCCGCGCGCAAAGAAGGGTGCGCTACACAGGGTTGTTATTCGTGCGTCACGTTGAGAGGGGAATCTTCCCGCGCGCCTATCTCTTGGGAGTATCTCGAGCCGCATGCTCGCCACTACCACCACGACCACCCCTCAAGTGCTGCTGCTCATGGAACCCGATTCCTCGCGACGATAGAATGCTGGCACGCTTCCAAGTCCGCAAAGCGGTCACGTACTCGCCACGTTGTTACTACCAGTTCAGTGCTACTACCACTGTCGCCTGCTACCGGTCCTGAGAACTACTCGCTCTCGTTCAACGGGGGTGGAATTTGAACATCGGGCGCGCGGATGAGGGGTTTCGCGCGAACTAAGCGAATCGAACGCGCATGGTCGACTGAGTAAGTCGTAATGCGCACGGGAGGATTGTGTTGTGTGAAACGTGCCGCCGCGTGTATCTGCAGCCACCACGCTCACGTAATTCGCTGAGATAGCGCCGGTACCAAGCGTTGCAACACGGTATACCGACGTGACGATGAGCACCTAGTCTCGAAGTTCGCGCTCCAGTTGTACCACCACGTATAAATAGTACATGTGACATTGTGCGAACGTATAGTGAACAATCGGTCACGGTTTTTTGTCGATCACAGCCTCCGACCGATTCAAAGGGTAGTGTGTTTCGCGCCACGGGGGAAGACGGGAAAGTGATAAAAGGAACAGCGGCGTCGTTAGATGCGAGGATTTTAAAAGCAGCTCCCGGAGGCCAGCCCGACGCAATGCGTCGACGCTGCTGAAATGCGCCTGGATGCGTCTCACTCTTAACACGTGAGTGTGTTTTTTTTTTATTTACAGTAAAAAAAAAAATAAAAAAAAAGGCAAGCACGCGAAAGAGGATTTCGTTCGGTGCGATAGTTCTTTCGAACACCCTTTGGATCGCCGCGAGGAGGAGGCTGCGTGCCTCGCAGTATCTCGATCGAGTCGCGCGCGAATCGATCGAGTTAAGATGATTCCGAGGGGACCGGGTGGAAGGACGATCTCAGCATCCCCGCCACGTTACAACGA
Source organism: Pseudomyrmex pallidus (assembly GCA_014825455.1). Taxonomy (NCBI): domain Eukaryota; kingdom Metazoa; phylum Arthropoda; class Insecta; order Hymenoptera; family Formicidae; genus Pseudomyrmex; species Pseudomyrmex pallidus. Next base: position 23,070 of record QVNV01002354.1, read on the forward strand.
CACTTGAGCGTCGTTCTCCTTCTTCTTTCTCGAACGCCGTATACGAAAATTCGCTGCTCGTTTTGTTCCCTCGTGTGATCCCGCGCGCTGGCTTTGCGTGTTTGTGCTGCGTGCGGTGTGCTTGTGTTGTTCTTGTTTCTGGTGGTAGGTAGTAGTGGTCGCGAGTGCGCACGCGACGACGACGGTGGTGAATGATCCTGACTCCGAGCTAACGAAAGTACTTGTACACGAATATACTGGGATGACGTCCGCTTCGGATCACGCGATTCCTTCACGATCTCGTCAATCCAGGTCGCCTAACGCGGAACCAAATGTAAGTTTCTCTGAATTATCGCGACACGAGCTCCGAACATCGACGACTAAGTCGCGGCACTTCGGCGGACAGATAAAAATGATGATGAACTGAGAACGATAAGATCGCTCAGAGTAATGCAGGTTATTCTTGACTCTTCGATTCGTTTGTTCACTCTCTTTAGTTCGTAATAAATAAATTCGCTCTTTATAGCCTTGCGGCTCGTCACAGTTTTATCGTTTTCCGATACGCAAATCTAAAAATCGCTTCTCGATCGCGCGCTTCGAAACGCGCTTTAACCGCGCGAATTTGTTTTACGATTTAATTTAGATTAAACGTGCGTGCGCGCGAGTTTGTACTTGAGATCGTTCGCATCGATCGAACTTCTTTGTGATGATATCGCAGTGGCGGCGGAAAAACCATTTACTTATTCGATTACTTGTTCGAAAAGTGTCAGCCAAGCAAAATCACTTGAAGCGGACACGTTGAATAGCGTGCGAATGTCGTGCGAAGGGTTCGCTTGAAGTGGTTTTTGAATGGAACGAAATTTTCGCACAAAAGAGTCTTTTTCGAGAAATTCGTCACGGACCACCAGGTAGCAAAATAGATAGGAATTTACTTCGAAAGGTATGTTCGATTTGAAAATGCAGTTAAGATCAAATATGGTAGAAGTCAAGTCGTACCTGGCGGGTATGACGGCGCTTGTATAACGGTATATACCCGTTGCGAGTGCACACCGTGTGTGCTACTGGGATAGTTTAAGGGAGAAGAGACCGCTTACTCTCTCTCTCTCTCTTTCTCTCTCCCGACCCTTCCTCCCTGCGTGCATTCCCAAGTAAAGCCGTTTTCTTCCGATGCTAATTTGCATTATAATTTCCTTTCAATACTTTCGAATGAGATTGTGTTTTAATTTATGGAGCCGCGTTTAAAGACGGAAAAGTTCACCTTTCTCGTCTTGAAGTATCACTTTTAATTTATTTGCACTGCTGGGCTGGTGCATAACGGTCCCAAGCAGCGGTGCTCAACCGGCGACGCGCGCAACCCTCTTGCCGCGCGTTGCCGGATCAGTAACCCCTGCGGATGAACGTGACCGAAGGGGCCTTGACATGATTTAGCAGCTGGTTAACGAAAAACCTATATACTCTTTTAAACTAACGGTCGTTTATTATACGATAGGTAGAGAAATTCGCGCGTGATTTCACAGCGTTCGTGGTTCATACACGTGCCATTTAATAAGATATTTCTCACCCCTGCAGTTTCTATTTTCTGCGCTCTATAATTTTTCTTCTACTTACACAATTACAGAATATCTGTTTCGGCATTTAAATATTTTTTTAGTAACAATTTTACTACATAAAGAAATATCTTCTCCGAGATATGTGCGAATTTTAGCGCAGATAATGTTTAAATTTTCATATATTTGCAGTTTCTTTGTGCCACAATGTACACCAGTTGTACTTAAAATTTTCTCCTCTTATCCTTGAATTTTATCTCAAGTAGTGAGGATTTTTAGGATTTTAATTTCACGAACTCGTTAACAAACTAAGAAAAAAAAATATCGACTGGACTTTCGAATCATCAAGTGGGACAGTCTGTCTTAACGAAGATCAGCGCGAGTAGGTTACAATTTTTGCTGGCGAAACACCGTCACGATGGATGTCATCTTGTACTCCAAATCGAAGCCCGATCAATATAAAGAAAGACGACGGCCGCATGTGTATGAGATCGGCCGCGTTTGATCGGAGTAAACACTCGATTATGGAATTCCGTCACTTTGCCCGATTATCGGACGAAGTTGTCATTGTGCAAATCAGACGAGGCGGCTACGATAAGCCGGAGCATATTTTAGATAAGAAAAACGCGCAATCAAAATGCTTTTCAGATAAGCCCCGCGCAATTGGCACAATCCGGCCAAAACTCTTCTCGACCTTTACCCTCTGCGTTACTCCGTTGATCTCCTCACTTCTTCTTTTTTCTCGCGCAAACTTCTATTTGTTTTGCGTTCAATCCATTGCCTCTATCAATGACAAATTGATGACTTTCAATCGCACATGCCGCGAGCGTTTCTCTTTGTCTCGCAAGATCATTTGATTTCGCGGTGCCATTATCCGATTTGATTCTGCAGTCTCCGCGATCCCTATAATCACTGTCATATTTTCGATATTTCGTTTCACTGGAGAAAAAAAGATTGCACGCGCGCGTGCAGGATTCATTCAATTTGTGCGCGTTATGGAAGTCAGTCTGAATTGCAAGGAATTATTTCCCTGACTCGACATGTGAGTGACAGCCGTATTCGTTTCGCCGTAAGTACGGTCGTAAGCAGCGTGTGGTTCTGGACCTTTCACGACTCGTTGGATTTTATCGCATTTCCCGGTAAATGGGTGGGCGACTTTCGGGTCTCCGCGCGCACCTTGGCCCGCCCCATCGAATGGTCGCAACGGGTTTTTCGAACGCGGTGATAACGAGCGAGTTACCAGGATACACATACCTAGTGCCGAAGGACTTCTCTTTCCTTTCTCTCGATATTTTTTTTTTTCCATTCGATTTTAAGCAACTCGTCGATGACCCCGATAACGAATTCTATTACGTACGCGTTTAGTGATGCACCGCTAAAATTAGACATTTTATGTTCTTTAACGAAAACACATAACGGCGACGGCGCCTCTTTATGTCGCCGCTCGAAAATTAGCATTTACGTCTTGCGCGAGAAGTCCTTACGCGCGAATTTTTCTTCGCAACCGCGGCCAGGTTCGACCGATGCCCATTGAACACGGAGCACGACATCGAAGTAACGAAGCTCGACCTACGCCAAGACGCGCAAATATTGTAAATCCTCGACGACGCGTGTGCTAACATGAATAATAAGCGAACATAAGAAAGATTTTAGCGGCCGCCCGGTATCTGCACATGATGCACTTTGGTCCATGCGCTCAGATCTCATTAAAGAGATGCGCGTGACGCGCGGGGCGTTTCAGAAAAAATGGTTGGACCGTTTTTCCACGTAAAGCATTTTTTCAAGCACACTCGAGAGTCGAACGTCTAACGCACGAAAACATCACATTGCGTATACAGACGTCATTCTTGTGACGCGTGCATAGATATTATGTTTTTTTTTTTTTTCCAAAGCAAAAAACGATTACGAGCAATTTTGTATTAATTGTACAAACATTTTTGTATAAATATTTTTACGAGGTTCGCTAATTGCCGATATATTTAACAAAAAGATGATCGTGTCAATGTGTTTACGAACAGGAAAAATTTTCAACTTTTTTATTGTAGTTGTAACAACGTGAAATGAAAGAAGACACCAATGGTGTAAAACATGGCAGGCATTCTAACAATTCATTATTGTTATTGTTTGCTGATTGCGCTCGCTAGTTACTCTTGTCTGCTGAATAATACCCATATATACATACGAACGCGCGCGGAGACAATCCAATCATGAGGAAAACAAGGTCGCGGTAATGATATTATCTGTCTTGTGTCACAGTCTCTGATATCGAATATTATATTGCGACAGGGTTTCATCGAGCAAATATCTGTGAACATAAAGTCCTTGAGCTTTCCACTTCATTTCATATTAAAAAGCTCTCCGGAAGTAAATTTATAAGTAGATAACATCAAGCTCGATTCTTCGATACAGAAACTTTTTATTATATTTATTTATATACAGAAACTCAACGCATCTCTTAGATTATTAGCGCAGATAAAAAAAAAGCGCAGAACGAAAGCGAGAAGGTCTCGAAATTGTTTTTTTGGTGGGTTTTCTCGTCGATATTCTCTTAAAAGAAAGATTCTTGTCTTGGGTAATCAGCGGAATCTTGCCAATTGAGATCAGATATGCCGCGAGTAAAAATATATCGTGCGCGCAAACACGGCTATACATTAACTACTTATCTCGTTATTAGATAATGTCTATGCGGTAAACGTCGTATTGCTGTTGTAGTCGATCTTTTTTTTTTTGTTATATAACAATTGATTAAGTCCAATTACGTACGAAATACGTTTGACCATTCTACGATACTACACAGATGTTCTGTGAAGGAGAAATTCTTTTTTATTGTATCTCGACTTCGGTGTTCGACGGTTCATTAGCTTTCCTCCCCGAGTCTCAACAAAAGACCCATTATCGATATCGTCGTCGTGCCTGAACGAGGGACAAACACTTCGACGCTTCCAACTCAGTCAAAGACCGAAAAGAACGAACGTAATTTTCTCTCGGCGGTCCTTTATCAGTAATTTGGTCAATTACCAGGTACGATAACGTGTTAAGTAGAGGCACTCAAGTTTATAGACCGAACTGCTCCGCGACTGTAGCAGGTGCATCATTCTGTGCATTCCTCTATCTGTTCCAAGGAGTGTAAGAACAGAGTGTGTGTGTGTGTTTTGAACAGAATGGGCTTTTCTTCTTAATAATGGCACAACTGATGCAGCACTTTTCATTCCACAAGAAAAGTTACCAGTATGCTTCTCATAAACTTTCGAGACGATTAACATGCATTGTGTGTAGGTACTTTCAAAATCTTGTTTTCTTTCAGAACAAAAATCTCTTGCAAATTCCTGCGGATCAGCATAGATTTTTTCCTTCTTTCCAAGTGTGTGGGGGGTCAGAATCCATTAATCATTGCTCACAGTCCAAAGTAGTTACAGATAATCTCTCGACACAATATGAGATTTTGCAAAACTTTTTCCTTTTCTTTATGTGAACGACGAAGGTCCGAACAACGGCTTTACCTTGTGGAAATCACCCGCAATCGTGAGCTGTGGCAGGTCCGACCGCACGACAAACACGGCATGAAAGTAATCTAACGCCGCGGTGTATCGTGTGCGCACATAAGTCCGGTACTTATTCTCCCTATATATATATATATATATATGTATATACGCACACGTAGGTAGATACTCGGTTTCTCTCGCAGTTCGCACGGGGGAATTGCTTTGGGAGCCTGCCTGGCAGAATCGAACACGTACGTAAGAGACCGCCGTTGTACACAACCTGCGATAACACGTGTTACGGCTTGCATCGAAATCGATATTTAAGAGAAATGGCATGTATATATACGCGAGGAGAGTCAACGACGGCGTGTGAAGCCGCGCCGCGTTGTTACACACACGGTAGAAAAAATGGGTGGAAGAAGTGATGTGTGACGATTGAAATATAATTTTTTTTTTCGTTGCGTTTATATTTAGATGTTTACATCGCGATCTTTTGTCAAGCGTCAGAGTTTAAACACCGGCGCAAATGATTGTAGCCGGTATATACATGTGCTTTTTCAAACGGACAACACATAGAGACAGATATATGCTGAACAAGTATTTTTAATTCACAAGTGTTTCACACACACACACGCGCGCGCGCATTCGCACGTAAAGAATTCGCGTTTTGCATTACTAATTTCAACTAATAAATTTTCCATGAGAAGATTCACAGATTTCTGACACTTGCGAACACCGCGGGTAAACATTCGAAGTTTAAAAATATTCTCCTCATTGAAAGCGGACAAGTTCTAAAAAAAATATTTGTCCCGGTCGCGCGCTTATCTCTATGCATTTATTCTACGTGAAGATTGCGAGGATGTTATATTGCGTTATACTTCTAAGAAGCGTTATACAGCCTGTACGGACGGGGATCGTGCGTAGCAGTTAATTTGTTCGTGCTTCGTGCGTGACAGTCGGCGCCAGACCGTCCTCGGGTGGGATTGAGTTCTAACCTCGAGGCGAAGAGACCATCGAGAGCACACACAAGCGGCTCATGGCGCGCGAAGACGACGGAGGCGGCCGTGAACCGCTACCACGGGCTACCAGGTAGCAATGGGTGGAAGCAATGCGCTGGCTCAGGACATTTCTACATCCGGTGTACGTTACGGGACATAAGCCGCGAACGGGTGTTGGGTGACAACTAATCCTTCGGAATCACGTGTTTTTCTCCCCGAAACAAGAGCGTTCGAATAAGACGGAATTCCGCTCGCAGTAACGAGAGCTCCTCCTCGCAAATTTGAATCTCGCCTACTTACCAAAGCCTTAAATCTTTCGTGTATTTGTAACGACTAATTAACAAGAAAAAAAGAAGAGAGAACGTACAAATACCATGGAATTAGATCGGAAAAGAAAACGACTCGATTTTTCAAGAAGACATATCGGAGAAAGATTGCGATTATTTTCTCATTCTCTCTCGGTGATATATTCGACGTATCTTGAGCGCACATGGAGAAGGGATCGATGAGCTTAATACGCGCGCGCGAACATCATGAATAATCTCTCTCTTTCTCGCCCTTTTCGAATATTTCCTTCCACGCGAGGCCGCTTTTTATTTTAGCGCGTCTTCCACTTTCCGAACGACTTGGCAAATCGATCGCGGTCTCTCATGACGTATTTATTCGGGGCATTCAACCGCGATTGAATCTGTGCACCCGTGTGACAAAGTGTAAAGTCCACCATTATCGAAGGCGGAAGTAAATCGCGTGGACCAGAATCCATAAAGTCGTAAGAATGATCGATGGTCGTGACCGAGTCGACGCGACGGTCCATGCCACGCGGCACGGCGGCGGGCAAAAGTTCGACGTACCACACAACGAGGGGGGGTTTCGCGACACACCGCTCTCGATGATGAGATTTTTCGCCGCGCGCAATAATTGCGACGACAGAATTCGTTCCTTCATAACGACTCACGCCACGTTGTACAAAGCACGCGATCGGCGTGTCTTTCGCGATTTTATTTCTTTATTACAGGGCCGGCCCTCGCGCGCGCGCGCAAGATTCGATCCGAGAGAGAGACAGCCATTGCTGACGGTCGTTAACCGAACGAGCAGGCATCGGGATCGGGTTATTGCACCTTTAATGTCGCCTCTCTGGGAAAATGTCCAAGATTCGGCCGCGAAAGAAGCGTATGGACCGCCACGCGCGCTGTCGTATGAGAGAGAGAGAGAAAAAAAAGAGCTGCGCATGCATATTCCGCTGCCACCCTCGCGAAATAATGAACACCGTTCGCCTCTTCCGCCTACGCGCGATCGCGTGGCGGAAAGTCGGCGCTCATTGTTCTTCGATACGCCGCGGAGAAACACTTGAGGCCCGTAATCGATTATTCCACGTGTCGTGGTCCCCCGGCGGCTCGTGCCCGAGAAGGAACAAACTCTCCCCTCTTCGACGGCGTTTGTTAAGCGAATTTTTCTTCGTTCTTTCTTCTCTCGCGTGATGTTTGTCTTCACGTGAATATTTTTATTTTATTATCCTCAGAGTCTCATATAAGGCACTAGTTAAAAAAAACAAAAACAAAAAAACATAATATGTCTCCAGCATAATTTTTTATTCATTTGTCACCGTAATCTTCCATTAAGCGATTAAGCGTTCGCGGCAATTTGCCACGTGGGAAGCCTGTGTACGCGCACTTATCGCATTGCGCGTATCTAATAAGCTTCGGAAACTTTGTAACGTGCACGGCAATTACGTGAAATCGTCGCTTACACGATAATTTTAATAAAATCGCGAGCACGGAGAGAGAGAGAGAGAGGCGATGTTATACTCTCCGATGCAGAAACGATCGGGGAGGGAAGGGGAGGTGCGATCAACGGAGCAGGAATCCGGTCAGTCGAGTAATGAGGATCATTTCGTCGCTCTAATAAATCAACTCTTTCGTTTCGCCGCTACGGATACGCGCAGGCACGTACGAGGACGTCGGATGCTTGATCGCCCGCACGTGAGGGATCAATAAGAAACGCTTACGATATCTTGATACTACATCGATCCCATATATATTACGCAGAAGGTCTAATTATGAAGTTATTTTACATTGATAATTAAAGGGCTTCGGCGAATCGAGGGAGTAGTCGGCCGAGAAACGATAACAAAAAACCTCGCGTTTAAGGTTTTGTGAACGCCTTTTAGCTGAAATTTAATTGGAGATGAGACTCCGTTATCGAGATATATCGATGAAGTTGAAACGTCGCCGCGAAAGGCAATGGTCTTCAATTAAATTATATCACGACGGTCTTTTTTTTTGTAACATTGTTGATCGAATTGATTACGCTATATTGATATACCGGCGACATTCGATGAGCATTGATAATCGATTGAAGATTCAATCAGTCTTCGGAAATAAACGACGCGTCCAGAAAGGTGCAAATCGCGCTCCGGGGAGTTCTTCGGGATCGGCTCTTTGTACATAACCGCGCCACGCCGATCGGTTTTACAACTTGTCATACGCTTCGCGTAATAATTTTTCAAGCTTTTTTGGTCCTTTACGTCACTTTGTGACGTAAAGTCCTTCCCTTCTCCCCCCCCCCCTTCCTCCCCGTTCGACTGCTCTGGCGCCGCCGCTTATCAGGCCGAGCTCATCTCCGCCCGGCTAAAACCAACATAGTTAGTGACAAGGCGGGATGAAAGCGAGGTGGTTGGGCATCATCCGTCACGGGACCCGAGGTAAATGATGTCAGGTGGCGATGGGACGCGCAAGAACGGCGATATCCAGTTTGCGTATTACCGAACTGGCACGATGTCTGCTTGCGCGCACGCGGACTAAGGGATAAAAGGATCGACGAGATCGTAATTGCCGAGCGCGGGGCTGCAATTAAAAAGTCAATCAGCCCGTTTCTTGGACGCGGTGATCCGAACGAGAAAAAAAAACACTCTCGTGGAAGAGAAAGAGAGAGAGAGAAAGATTGTTTAGAATTTTTTTTTATACACTGCCAATATTTTTCCTTTGATCTTAGGTACGTCGGTTGGTTTTGTTAAATGGTGTTACACCAATTGCGATGATTCAGAACTACGTACGTGACTCCGCAACAAAATCATCTTTGCGCTGTAAACGCTCCGACGTTTGCATCGGTGATTTATGCCCGCGCCTATAAATTCCTTCCGGTTCTTTAAAATCATCAACCAGCTCCGCGATTAACTGGCCGGGCAATTCGGCATGATGAGTTCTGAATTCCATTTCGGTTCGTCGTATTAACGAGCTAGAACGCTCGTAAAAAAGGATTCGTCCGTTTCTGGGTTGATCGCGCACCCTTCACGAAGCGGGCGGATTGCGCAGCGGTCCTCGGGACAGCTGTGTCTTCTTCAGAACAGTGTAAATCTCTTTTCCAACCCTTGTCCCTCTTCTCCGACCACTCTTGCTATCGTTAATGATCGTGTAAATCACAATGAAACGACCAAGTAGTCACAAAATGGGACGGGAAGCTGCGGATCGTCGAATGGAATTGACCCGCCACCATGCGCGAACATAAGGGTGGGACGACACAGAGAGAAAGAGAGTCCTCCTCGACCCTCATATCCTCGTTACCAGATCTGACGTCACTCCGGAGCTACCTAATGAGAGTGTCTTAGTGTGGGGGCTGCTCCGGCGGTAATTAACTTTTCTACCGCGGCCTACGTAATGGCGCGTCACGGCCGATGACAGGTACGCGCGGGATGAAATAGAGTGGCTGGATGAGCTGAGATTAGCGGTTAATTCGATGACGTTGAACGCTGTGAAACTATCGTCGCCTTATTCTCTGAGCGACGTTGCGGCGTTTTGTATCTTTTTTCGAAACTACATCTATTTAATTGAAAGGGCAAGTGGGACGAGAGCAGGTTGAAACTATCGTCGCATATAAATTCTGTATATAATATTGCTTCGAAAATGGAAAATAATGTTTTTATTTATTAACTGTTTTATATATTGCTCGCGTATCGTTATTTTTCTTTAAACTAATATAATATCACGAGCGTGTGGAAAATAAAAAATCGAAATTTATCGTCGAATCTGCGAGGCAGCAACTCTTTTATCGAACGATATTTCGCAGTTAGAGATCACTGTGCTCGCGCGCAGTGTCGTCCGCGGTGTTAAAGTTCGCTTCACGTATTATTCCCCGTCTCCCCGTTGTCCGGGAGACATAGTGGGGACTGCGCCACGGTCGGGTTATAACAATCTTCCATTATTGAGAGCCCTGTTTACAAATCGAACTCGGCGAGTTGATCGTGCGCGCCCGACCCACCCACCCAGAAGTCCCCGAGAGCGACGGCCATCGACTTTAGTTTAGAGTATTGCCACCACCGGCATCCGCCTCCTCCGCGCGCGTCATGCCGAGTCCTCCCTCCTCCCTCGAATCCAGGTCCGAGGGAGGACTTCGAGTTTTCCCAAGTTTTCGGGCGCCACCACCGGGGAAACTTTATTCCGCTGACTTGTCGTGAGACCCAAGCGCGCGTCTTGTTTTGTCCGCGTTTCCACCAACTCGCCCCCTGCTCTCCGGGCGTCGAACCCGGTACCCTGTCACGTAACTTGTAGAGGGATGGTGCCGAGCGAGCCGAAGAAGCTTACTCCTTGCCGTCGCCGCGACGCGAGAGAAAGAGAGAGGCAATGGCTCGGTTCGAATCTTACGCTCGGACAATTTTATTCGTTCATGTAAATGTCCGCATTATGTACCACGTTCACCTCACGGAAAAGAGCAACCTATGTTTTCAGGTCGGAAGCATACATTTTCGAAGTCACAGAGATCCGTTGTGTACGTAAAATTCCATTTGAAGAACAAAAATTGTAAGTGTAAAAAATGTCTCGAATTTAACTCACGAGAGTAATTATTCCAATCAACACTTTGTCGCAAAACCATTTGATATTAAAATTATTGCAATATCATATCCGAAGAGCACAAGTGCCGCAATATCTCGATATTCCCGCTACCCAAGCATCCTCGTGATTCCGCTATCGTCGGGCTATCACGGGCGGATAATAAGCATACCAAAGATAGAGTTCATACAGAGCGCTGCGCGCGCGCGCGCTACCGCATCGAACGGTGGAAGCAATAAAGCTGAATAAAGGTGAGGAGCGTATATACGGCGACTCGAACACGCGTTTGTATATCGCGAATCGTCTCGGCTCGTAACGCGATACGAGGGCGATAACGACTCCAATGCGTTATCGTCCTTTCTCCGGTCCACGTCGGTCAGTTGCGCCAAGTATAGCGCGCACATCTCGCGCGCGCGTAGGATCTCTCTCTCTCTCTGTGCCCTCCGGCATACCGCGCGATTGAGACGTGGCAATGCCACGTCTATGACGAGGCTTCGGGCCTTCGTTGGGACGGGTCAGTGATCGCGAGACTAAATATTTAGATGATGATCGATGTCGTCGCTCTTTCCGCTTGCGTTATCGAGAATCGTATATCTCAGCCGCGCTCGGGAAGGAGATGATGCGCCTTTATAGAGCCTTCCTTCTCGCGCGGAGATTAGTTTATTGAATTATTAACACCAGAGAAGAGATGTGACTCATTCCGGTGCCACTTACTACGGCTGTTTGCGCCGACCTTTTTCAGATAACGCGTATTCCGTACGCGCGATCTTATCGTTGCTAAAATTGAATACTACGGAGGACCATAAAATCAAGATTTGCCGGAGAGATGAGAAACAAAATGCAAATTCCATGACGCAATTCATTATCGAGCCGAGCTTTTTTTTTTCCTCTTTTTTATTGCCGATTTTCTCACGGGAGATACTTTATATAAATCAACGAGGAGTGGATTTCGCGCGCAAGATGCGGAATTTTATCGCGACAGTTTTTACGATGACGTAATAAGTATGAAAATATTAGCAACGAGGTTGATGCGCGGTCTTATACGACCGCTCTTTCTCTCGTCGAGCGAGAAAATATTCAACGTTGTGAAATATCGACGACTCGCTGTTATGACCCTTCGACTTTTTCTCATCTCTTTATGCATTCAAGTGATAACCGCGCGCTTCTTCACGTGGCGGGGAATCTCTCTCTCTCTCTCTTTTCAGGTTTTACACGTATTATTAGGTTACTTTGGCAAGCGGCACTAAATATAGTTTATGTAGGGTGAAGGGTTATCCTACATGGCGGAAATCTACATGTAGTTATCATGGCTTTACATCTTTTAAGGTGGATAGAGAGATCGGGACGAAAGCAAACAGTGGCATTTCTGTCGTGGATATCGACTTTCAGTGACGACGACCCCGCGGAGACTAGTGAAAAATTCATGAGCCCGCGTCTGTTCGATTGCCCCGGCTCTTTCCACAATTTTCCAACCCGTTCTCGAGCGGATATCTCGGTCCCGAGCTTCTGACTAATTTTACAAGCCGTGGATATCGAGAACGGTCGAGAATAAAATAAAAAGAGCGCGTTGTTCTAAATAATCGCGCGCGCCCGGCCCGTGTGTCTGTCTCTGCTCCAGTTTGCCGGATCGTTTATGGATGACATATAATCAACAAAACGGGAGAAAATATTTAGTTTTGCATAATCGCGCAACGCGCTTGCTAATGCAACAACAAATATTACAGATCAAGGACAGATAACGTACCGCAATCCGTCGGCAATATTTTGCGAGCGATGACATCATGAAGATTGTTGAATCACTTCCTCGAGGAGAGACGATCTTTCATTCAAATTGCAATTACCATATCTATACTACTATTTTCCAAAAGGTACAAAAGGTGAAGTGCGCACAGAGATATGTGTGTGTTATCGTTAGTTGACGTGTATAGGCGCTTGATGGGACATCCCATATGGGGGGGTTATTCCTCCGTTATACTTCCGCAAAGCGAGCGCCTTCTTCTGTGAAGGCGCACACACGTAGCGTAATATATAGCGTAGGTAAACGTCGCGCGTAATACGCGCGTAAAGCCCGTTTCCTCGAAGTCTCTCCGCCGGGTATATACTCCGGTTAGGTACAACTTCGCTCTGCACCACTAAGTTAGAGCCTGCAGTAGTTGCAGTCCGTGGTGCGCGCTCGGGGATGGGGGAGGGGGCTGATGCGCGATCGAAGTGTCGGGTCTCGGAAACTCGCGGACACTCGACGCGCGCGCACGGTCGCCTCGGTTCGAGAGTGCTTCATGGCATTCTTCGTGGGAAAACCAAACAAACATCTTCAGTTCACGACGCGGGCGGCCTGGATGTTTAGCCACGTAGCGCCCGGGAAGTATCTGCCGCGCGTCATTGACTGCGTATTGACTGCGTATAGTACGAACGACACAAAAGCTGCTCGACGAGGTTTCGCGCGACGATAGAATCGCGAGATGATTAAGTTGCACGCGATTTCTCGAACGCATTAGCCAGAAAAAACTTTATGTTAGGATTTTCCGATCTTCTAGATGTAGTGAAAAAAAATTCTATTGATTACTATATTTAATTTACTTATTGAGTAATTAGAAATTTACACACAGACAACATCTGCTCGTGGAGTATTTCTTGATTAGCGGCTCACAGTTCAGTCGTTCACGTCAAATCGCACTGCTCGCGTGTACAGTTAAGGCTCGTAAAGCGGTTAATTACGGGGCCGATGCAGGACCCGGCAAGAAGAGCCGGTTAATCGCCGCGTTAATAGACGAATATATGCCGCGGGAAGTGCAGAAAAAAAAAAATGCGACGACGTTAGCTGGTTAAGCCGTTGAGTTCGCGGCGAGCTCTTTTGTTAAGAGCGCGGACTTACAAAACAACTTGTGCACCACGTCGTTACCGAGACCACCTATGACGAGATGACCCCCTTCGTGCGCAACAACGTGATCCGCAAATTCGAGGTTTCGTTCGGCGCTTATTCGCGGTCCTGCTGTTCGGCAGGTCCTAATAGCCCGATCGATTAGGGGAAAAGATTTCGTGCGTTCGGATGACGTCTAATGGCCTGTTATTTCGCGCTGACCGCGACGCAATTACACATTCAATCAGAGAATCATCATTTTCGAACCTATATATCAGCGCTGTAACTGGTAATCACAGCGTTGCACCGGGGCGAAAATCGTTGCACCGCGGAGCGCGTTAAAAATCTAACGTTCGGTTTCGGCAGGACGGAAGGAAACGATGACGTATCGTAATTTTTTTTTTTATAAATCCATTTGAAAAGAAAATTAAATAATACAAGTACACATTCGTGTCACGCGAGCCTGCGTATGCGATTTATCGCGAACGTTGTGAGTAACCGATTAACAACGCGATTCAGGGTAGGTTTGTGGGTCAGCGCGACTGCACTCTCTCGGTACACAAAGAAGAAGGAGAACAAATCGTTTTTTTTTTTTTTTTGCAGTAATGAACTTGTTTGAGAGTCGCTAAAGCGCGCGACCAATATTTGCACGTTAATTTGTACGCGAATTCGTGGTATTTCGAGGCAGTTCGTGTGCGGATTTCATTTCCAGCTGTTAATTGTACTGTCCTCACCGATGTGGAGTAAGTAGGGTAAGAAGAGTCGGGCGAGCTATCTCGTCGGAGCAGATCGAGGCGGAAACAGACCGGGGAGGGGGTTGAAACAAGCACATTGACGAATATAAGTGTGACAGCGATTGATGAACATGTTAATAACAAACCGACATCGCAAAACTATCAACTTCTCATTGTCGCGAGATTTATTGCACCTCTGCACGCGGATTTTACACGGTTCGTAATGTCGGAGCTACTTCATCTTATTGTTAAATAATATAATGCGGTGAGGAGAAAGAGCAGTGTGTGTAGGCAGTGCATGCGGTACTACCTAACAGTGTCGTAGAACATAGCGCGGGTGCAATGTTATGGCTGGACAGTTTATAGCCTTAATCTGGGTCAGATACCGAGAGAGACTTCGTTACTCGGTTGCAAAACAACCCTTCAGATCGCACGCATTGTTTCTGGCCGGGAAAAACTTAAAGCTAATCAACGCAGCGGATAATTGCGGATTTTCTTTCGGAGATAAAAATGGTCTTTCGACCGTTTGCATAAATTATCTCGCGCGGAAATTAGATTAGCTTGTTTGTGTTCGGGACTGCATAAATTTTGCTCGTGAGAAGTAATTAATATAATAATAATAATAAAAAAAGAGGAACTGTTTAATAGCGCAGTAAAAACGTTTGCAATAAATTTCTTTCTCTGTGTGCGCGATCGGTGTGGATTATAAAATTATTTGAAATAAACATTAACAAGAGTGCGCGCGCGCAGGTGCAATTTAACGCATGAACGGCACAGTCCAGAGCAAGGTGACGCGATATACATATACCGCGCATTGCCGATACTCCGTTTACGATCGCGACTACTGGATGACCGTAACCCGATCAATCAACCGCTTTGAATTTGTCACGTGTTTATCTCACCTGTAGTCTCGGAGCAATAAAACACGCTACGCGGATTTAGCATCTCACCGCCGAGAGAGAACGTTGGAATAAGAGCTAAAGCAGGTCGGTTACCGTCTCACCGACAGAAAGTTTTACGACTCTCTCATTTCGCGTATTTATGATTTCCGGATCGTTATGTAACAACTATCGCGAGGCAGTAGTTTCCACGGCTAACGTGGATACTGGTCTGGTCGCAATTGATGTCGCGATTGTAACGCGCCGGTAATGCATCCACGGTAATGTCCACGGGGGGATATATTCCGTGATAATCCGTAACGAGCGACGACCCGGATCGATAAGAGCGGTTATAATCGCGGTACCACACACACACACATACGCGCACACGCTAACGCACGAGCCGAGCGATTGTAACCGTTTGAATATTTCCCGTCGATCGAGACTTATATACATCGCGTAATTTACGAGCCGATGACGGCTATTAACTCTTCTGGAATGTTAATGCGGTCATCGATTTTTATCCTCTTATTTGTCTCCTTTTACCGCGACGCGTCGATACCGCCCAATTTTCGAAGACGAAATACGGATCGCGCGCGCGCGCGCGTTCGAATGATATTACGAGAATGGCCGTCTTTTTCGAGCGGAAATCAATTTCCTTAATCTCCCGCGGCGTGGTACACACCTTCGCCAAGCACGGCGATCTCGAGGTACATATATATATATATACACATATATATATGTATATATACGAGGCGGTTCCATTATCGTAACGAGTGTCCGACGTCGATATCGAACTCTCTCGACGGCAGTTGGTAAAATTCGTCAGTCGCGCTTTTAACGCTGATATTAAGTACCGAGAGAGAGTAAATCTCGATTAAGAGAGACGCGAGATGGTTATTTGCGCACAGAGAGAGAGAGAGATGCGCGCTCCTCCGGAGATTTGCCGCCGCCGAGATACGTGCCCCTCTCGCGCATATACTCGGATTTTCCAACGAAATCGTCGAGCCATTTTTGTCCTTAGCGTCAAGCTGGTTCCCTTGGCAGAGGAACTTAATGTCTCCTTAATGGCCGCGATAAAGCGGAGTTATATACGTTCGGTGCCAGAGTATAACGTACTACACACGCGTGCACGGCGATACATTGATACGCGCGCACGCACATAATGCACGCTCGATAGCGTCGAAGTAGATTCATCCCGCGCCGGCCGAAAGGCAAAAGGACGCGGTTTGACAATAATTGCTGTTCAAGATAGAGAGGCGGTGGTGAATATACGAGCGATTAAATTCCGAATATCAAGAAACGTTTCCCTTCAAGATTCCCTCGTTTCGGGGCTGCTTGTTGGCCTGATTCCGCGCGTCACTATATTCTTCTTCAATACGTATATATATATATCTGGCAAGAGTTTCCGTCACAGGAATAACATCTCGACCTCCTCAACCTTTTTTCTTTCTCTTTTTTTTTTTATATCCTTTTTCTTTTTAAAATTACAACTTTTTCCATTATAATCCGCTGATGCTTCTTGTAACGCGCGCGCGGAGCTAGCATAGCACCACCACCACCCCCAACGTCAGACGCTTCGATATCGCGGTCGCACTTTAGAGAAATTGATGATGCTCGATCGAGAGATCAACGTCCGGACGACGAGGAGATGTTTGGCCGCGGACAAAGAACAACATCGAGATAAGAATCTTTATTTACATGACCTTTATACATTAATTTTCATTTTACTCCAATCACGCTGAGAGTTAAATCACCGAGCCAAATTGCGAAAAGAGTGTTCGATCCATCACGGGTAATTCTCTCGCTTGTCGTAACGGAGCGGCGACGATTATTGATGGCGATGGAATTTTTATGGTTACACACAGACGTAATCGTAACGCGCAAATCGTACACTCGAGTTACGTAAGAAACGATTCAACAAATCGCGAACTTGTAACGTTGAGATTTTTTCTCGCGTGTTTTTCTTTTCCTTCCCGCGCGCGCACTTTAATTACGAATCGCAAATCGCATTATTTGACACATCTGATTTTCGCTATAAATAGCAACTCGTGCGTGCGAGCGTTACGTTTTGACGTGCTGCATTTTTTTTCCCTGAAGTTCACGTGATACGTCCACACGCGCGCGCGGACACACACACACATGTTGATACATTATCGCGAGATTAGATTATCGCCAATAACATGGCGCCAATGTGTTGAGCGCAAAAAGTGAAAACGTGGAGGCGTGAGCGAAACAATGAACGCGACGAGGTTATTTGCACCATTTGTGAAGTTTTAATCTGAGTATTTCGTAGCACACGGAACACACTCGTGTGTGACTTTTTACTCGCGTATTGTACTCGCGAACTCGGTGATCAAGTTAAAAATAGTGAACGCGCCAAACGTTAATGACGTCAGTACGTAATGTTTTATGACAAAAATAAAAAAAGAGTGCAATTTTATTACTCGCGCATCAAGACGAATCGAGACAAATGTATGTTGCTCGGCCGCTTCGTGTGATGAAGCGAAGCTTCACAATTGGAACTTGGCCTTGAAGTCGATAAAGCTTTTGAAGTGGTGGCTTAAGTCAAGCTAAGAATACGCTTCGCAATTTTTTTCGTTTATAACTTTCCACTGGCACAAAACAGATATAAAGTTGATCTCCTATAATCAATTGAATCACGTGATAAACAACCATGTACAAACTTATAGATAATAATACAATAAATTTTAATAACGTGCCGGAGGGATTATGCTCTTCACGGTTAATAAAAGCGTTCTGGAAATCTATCATTCTCTACGAAGAAGAAAATAGACGTATTCAGCGTTGCTCGCTATTATCCGTTCTTTTAATTTTCTATTGAATCGAGCCGCGGACTTTCCAAGTGGAACTTTACTTCCGTATATTAAATCAAATCTTTTCAGTTTTTTTTTTTTTTCGATTTTATCGAAACGAGATTGCTTAATCCCCGAAAAGGACGGACGTCTGTTAATCAGTGTTCCTGTCAGTAAAAAATTGCATTCAATTTCCTTCAAATTATATCTCGATAATGTCGAGATAAAATTCTTCCTCAACAATAACATAATCTTTGAACCGAGCAATTTCGAAAAGACCTGCGCATTAATTAACGTCACGCAAACATCAGCGCAAATAGACGTAATGCCAACAATTTTTTTTGTTTTTTTTTTTTTTATTCCATCGCACGCGTTCTTCCCAACTTAGACGGTATTAATGAGGCCAAGGGGAATCTTCTTGCAGGAGAAGAGCAGAGATTTCCGATAGTCGAACTGACGCGGCACGAAAAACGATACCACCACGCCGCGGCTTCCTATCGGCGAAGTGCTCTCTCACGTATAGTTCTCTGTCGCCGGACAGCAAATATTTTTGGCGCCAACTTTTTCCGCAAAGGCCTGTTAGCATTTGCGCGAAGGCCTGAGAGGCCTGGACAACACGTGCGTGCGTGCCGGTGATTATTGACCGAAGACATTATCGGCGAGCATATATATATATATATATATACATGCACACATACATATAAAACGCGGCGCGACTCGCGACTGCGAACAATCACGACGACTAACTCCATTCACGAGGAGAGAGAGACGCCCGTCGGACCCTCCGGGCAAAATAATCGGCGACGTCGTTTGCCTTTGAAGCCAGCACCGATTCGCGCCGCCTGCACGCGCGAATAAATTTGTATGTAAATGGACAAGAAGCACCGAAAGCGAGCGAGACCGGTCTGCGAGATCGGTCGCCGCCAATCTGTGCCACCAGCATGACGAAGTTCTACCTGACCGTATGCAAAGTTTTCGGGTGTCGTGATTTAAACTTTCGGAAATTATTCGAAACGGAGCCAATGTGCTTTTTTGACAGTTCAATTTGAAAACAATTTAGTATTGCAGCGGAGACGCACAAAAATCAGCGACAAGTTCGCGCGCGAGATTCACGCGGCAAACTTTCGATTTTCAGATCACGTGTGCGATTGCTCCGTGTAGTTAATAATATTGTTCGGAATTGTTACTAAACAATCCCGCGTATTCTTTTTAATGCATGTCGTGCAAGATTCTTATCACGTGCGTGACGTCGATTGTCGAATACTTGAAACGATTTATCAGCGCGTTATCGCACGCTCGTCGTAGACCAATTCACTTTTTTTCTCTCTCTCTCTCTCTTTCTCTCTCGATGAAACTAATAATAGTTGCGATAATAATAATATATATAACATGGCTTTACGACTTTACGAACGAAGGAGATAGCTTTGCAAGAGATATCGCGGAGCGCGTGCATCGCTCGCCGATCCGCGCAATTTAAAATCGTTTTAAATTAATTTATATTCTCTCTTTTAAAGTGCGATAAAACCGCGTCACATTGTATTGGCGATAATAAAACGCTCTTTTAATTTTTCTTTCTTACGATAAGATTTTTGTGTTTTCCAAAGTGAATGAGATCTTCGAAACGGCGAGCGAGTCGAGCTTGCACATGATAAACTCTCTCTTGATCTTTTTGAGGTCCGAGAAACTCGTGTTCGCGCTTGGCGCTTCGCGTTATTCCGGACTCGTTTTCCGCGCCGTTGCACTTTTATTGGCTCGCGAAGCGTCTGCAGATCTATCGCGGTGATTTAATTAGCAACCTTACAACTTAATCGTCGCTCGATTCCCGTGGTGCAACTTGAAAATGCACACGCCGATTCCCCGCGGTGATAAACTTCGTGGAAATCGCGATCGCGTTTGCGCGAGCCCGCCCGAGAATTGATGTAATAATACTCCACGGCAAATTTTAGCCTTTCTGGGTCGACACGACCGAGATCTCGCTTACACACACACACACTCGCCAATCGCACACGCAGATCGATAAAACTAGACACGCCGGTGTGTGTCTCATCGATCAGCTGTGCGAGTAACCGATATGTGCCGAGACTCTGCGGTTGTGTGCTCTGGAAAATTATTGATCGCGATACTCGCGTTTACGCGATACAAAAAAAGAAAAAAAAAGTCGCTAGTGCGCGGAGGAGAAGTCGATGGAATGTTTCTTATTATCATCGTCGTCTGGTTAAAAGATCGCCTTGGTAATTAAGACGATAAGTGTCGCTGTGTGTTATATATTTAAAATGTAGAGTGTTTAGATATCGAATCACAAATTATTAGCAGATAAAAGAAAAGAGACAACGTCTCTTGTAAAATATAAAATATTATTTTACACGATTTTTGCTCGAAGCAATTCTTCAGCAGTAAAAAAAAAAATATTCTTTTTCTCTTCAATGAACAAACACAAAAAACTAATGAGAATTATTAGTCACGATGTCAATTTCGTCAATGTTTGAAAATTAAGAGCCAGGCTGTGGAATATCACAATTTCCGTTTGTCACAACCCGGCGAACTTTCGTAAGCAATTTTTTTTTTTTTTTTCTCGTAGTGCGTACACATATATTTCGACAGTCCTCTACGTCTCCAAATTTTACGTCCGCGCCACGGGTCTTGGAGAGAAAACCGATCGAAACAGAGGGAGAGTCGCATTCCAACGATACAAGCCGCCAAGTACAAGTGCTCCGCAAACACGGTAAATGTATTTATAGAGGGAACGACGTACGCGACGTCGTCTTGCCCGTTCTCTTTGCTTCTCCTCTCCGTCCAAGTGTGGACTCGCGATCATCGAGTTCAGGACGCGCTCGTCATTCACTCGGATTCAGGCGGCTGTTTGAACGTAGGAGTCCGGCTTCCGCTGTTGTCCTTCCTCTCAATTGCGTCTTTCTACGAACTATCCGCGTCCGGCTGTGGTACACCGGGAATTACATATCTTCGACCATTGTGCAGCGAAGCAGTAACGGAAGAGGGACAAATGGTAGGGTGAATTGAATTTTAAATTAAAAAAAAAAAAAAGAGAAAAAACTCGCTGATCGCGCGCTTGTTCTTTTCTTATACTCTTCCGCTTCTCTCTACCTGCTTTAGTTTACCTCGTTACATTACCGGGAAGCAGTTACTCTTATGCCCAGCTGCGTTACACTTTTGCGCCCGTCGGTTTCCGACTTTACACCGATTTATCGTTCGCTTCGCGTTCGTCGTCGTCGTCGTTACGTTTACGTCGTATCAGAGGAGCGCGCGACTATCTTCAATAGATTTAGATAATTTTTCAAGTATTTTAATTTTTTTTTCTTGCCGTTTTCTCTCTCTCTCTCACTCTTTCTTCCTTAGATAAGTATGTTTGTGTTGTCAAGATACCGGGAGACAAATATGCGAATTAACTTACGGCAGTGACTGAGAATGACATTTCGCAATTAACTCGCAATCGGAAGTTTCCCCCGCTGCATCTGTAAAATTCCATTCAAGTAGTAAACACACACGTTGCTCGGAGGTGCGGAGATTGCATAATTTTCCGAGACGAGACAGCGCGTATCTCCCAACATGTGTAACGCGCGTTTATATACACACAAATCGTAATACAACACGCGACGCAATGATTCGGGATATCGCTTCCGTATACATTTCGGGCTTTCTCCTAATTTGCATTCCACTTAAATCGCGACCGCCGGCTATATTTGCCGGTTTGATTAGAGCGGGATTTCTTGTCCGTGCAGACACGTCTCTCACGCGCGCGGTCAAAAAAAAAAACACGCGGCGGTGACCGCTATCGAATCAGCGTAGCGTGTGTCGCGTTGTTGTCGTCGTCGTCTCTGATACAGCGATGACGCGCGGACCATCGACTACTTATAGACACCGCGTATCAATCATTCCGCACAAGGTAGGAGTTTTTCGAGGAAACAACTCTTTCTCGGGATATATACTGCCAATTTATTTCGACAAGGTATTAATCCATAAATCGCGTGTGACGCACCGGATAAAAACTATGTTTCTATGTCTAGTTATGCTGTCATAGATGAGACACGCGTGCATATATATTTATGCGCGCCGCATATGTAACAAGCATCAAATATTTACAATATGTTTTTTTTTCTTTTTCTTTTTTTTTTTTTTTTTTTTAAGTGTGTTCGGCCTCGCACTCGGCAGATTTATTCTATTTATTTGCACTTTTTGTAGATTAGCGAGTATCTTTAAAACATGATATATCTTTAATAGCACGTGAATGAGAGATGGGCCCGATTACGCGGGGATATTCGTATGTAGATAACGACATTTCGTAATGACGTGACGTGACGTGTTAATCGTCGGCTCTGGGCGAGATAAGAGCGCGACACTTAAAAAAAAAAAACCGCACATTCCAAAAGTGGTTTTTGAAAGATTTCAAAACAACAGCCGATCGAACGAAGAGACGTTTCCACCACGAGCGAGCTGTAAATTACGCTGACGTAATTTTCAAGCCGTTTGTACGCCACCGTGTAAATTGACATTGTCTTGCCGGGATTTTAGCGCGGTCTATTCGCGTTTCAACTTGGAGTGGAATTCCCTCTGTGTTGTCACATCTCGCGAACTTCAACAACGTCGACGAAAAAACAACCAATCAATTAATCGCTTGTTTGCGGCTATTTTTGTTCCATTTCAAAAAACGATAGCCTGAGAATTCTTGTACATATGCGAAAGTTATTAAACCTGTGAATAACATCTTTCGGTAATACTCTCACGTGCGCTAATAATTTCTTAATCACATGACTGTCATAGTTTTTGTTCCCATCGTGAAATAAGCTTAATTACTTATTCATCGAACCGTTCGGGTGAAATTGAGCCGGACGGCGCGCTGTTGCGAATAATTACGGTCCCGCTATGAGGACGATCGGTGTCCTTGACACTATACGCGCGAGGGAATATCACGTCCGGGACGTCTAGCCGATTGGACGTAGTCGTCCAAGGACGAGTTTGCCGAAGCCACCTTCCTCCGTCGTGTGCTTTCTCACCGGCGGCAAAAAGGTGGTTGCTGACGAGAGAAGAAAGCAACTAACGGAAGAAGAGCGTTCGGAGAAGAAGAGCTCGCGGAGATGAGCTGGGCGGAGCGGCGCGTTGCACTCCAAACAAATAATCTAGGACGTCTCAATCTTGTCAGACGGCGGACGTCGCCTCCTCCTCCGTCTTACCCCCGGTGCAACCTCGTTCTTCCTCAGCTCTTTCGTCGACGATGATCCGAACGCTCCGATCCTCGCGTGTGATGTTCGCGAGAGAGAATCCTCGTCGAAAACCTAAAATCGTCGTAAATTATTGTGCCGCGGACATGTGGCGTTTAGCTCGATGTAATTGATTGCCTGTACCTAGCCAACTTGGACGAGCCGGGGAGCCGAGGATATTTCGAGGAAGGGGGGAAAGCCTCGAGGCATAAATTATAATTGAATTAGCTTGAGCTCTTAATTAGACTGCTGGAGAAAGGACTCTCATCGCGTTCTCGTTTTCTCTCTCTCTCTCTCTCTCTCTTCTCGCAACATATGCCAGTACAGGTTCCTTTCCCGTGTCTCTCCTCTCGCTTTCTTGTCTCGGACGCAAACGCTCTTCGCGCTTTGTCCACGTCCGTCGTCGTCGGCTTCAACCTCTGTGTTGCCGCTCGCCTCCCGCGAGATAATTTACAACGGGGGCGTCGACTATTGCGTGTCTGATGCGCGCGTCTCTTTCTCCCGTATCCGCTCGTTTTTGTTACTCTTTCACGGTTCCTTCCACGTTGTCGGACTCGGTGGCGGCACGAAAATCCTTTGTTGCAAGATGGCCGCCGAGGATGTCCACGTTCGCGTTTGCCTCGTTACTCGGATCCCGGAACCCTCGTTCTGGTGCGCGCTTATATACTTCGTTCCGCGTACTTCGTTCTCCAATCATCCGGCGCCAAGGCAGAAAGGCGACGGTGGTGGCCCCTGAAGAGATTGCGGCTATTGTTTTCCCTCTCACCGAGAGAACCTCCCCTCCGGCTCGTTCGTGCTTTATGGGCAGAAACTCACTCACGCCAGCCTGTAATGAATTATGAACGATATCTCTCTGGGAAAGGGAGAAAGCTAAGGTCGTCGCTCGGACGTAACTGACCAAAGTTTTATGTCAATAACATAGAAAAAAAAAAAAAAGAATATTAATATGCTTGAATGCTACGCAAATTTTACGAGCTGTACATTATCTCGATATTTCGCAACACGACGCGCGGTCAAGAATTATAGTAAGAAGTAAACCATAGCGCAATTTCTAGAGAGAGAGAGAATGCTGCGTGTCACCGGCGACGACCGACCGCCGCACAACCGCGAGTGCACAATCGCGAAGGCATGCAATTAACGCGATATCGATCCGAATCGCGTGGCGGCGGCGGTGGCGGCGGCGGCCGTCGGGCGCTGGCAATCTCCTTCCCGGCTCGATCGTAACTCCAGCTTTTATCGGGAAGATTCGTTTCCGCCGGCGCGTACAAAACAAACGGCGACGCTCGCTCTCGCTGGTATACGCGAGGCGCATCCCTGCGCTTCTTTCCGCGCGCTGTTTCTCTCTCTCTCTCTCTTTCTGCACGCGTATCTGAGCTTTCCGCGCTCGTAAAAGCGACGTTTATTATCGCGCGTGTTTCGCGATAAGCGTCCTGTACGGGGGAGGAAGCTTCTGCTTCGTCCTGTTGTCCGAGAGCGCGGTACGCGCAAGAAAGTCTCTTCTTGGATTCCTGAATTGTTTCCGCGCCCCCGCATGCGGAGGAAAGGGACGAAAGTACATTTAACGATCTTGTAAATTGCACGATCGCGATGTCTCCGTTCTTTCGCGCATTCTCTCGCGTATAAGTGATCTCTCGCGATTACTGATTCGGTCAACAAACATCGGAAAACAACCGATTGAGATTTACACAAAAGAAGTAGCGAGATATGTTACACATTTTAATTAAATTTCTCCAAAACAAGTTTATTATCGCGAATATGATCCAAGCGCAATTATCCGGCTCGCGAAGTAAGTCTATAAACATGTTTCAAGTGTCCGCCGTATAAATCAGATTGTTAATTTCGGCGGTGGACACGCGAGAGCGTTGATAATTAATTTCTACTTTGGCCGAGATCGCATCGACCGCACGTAGCGCCAGGCGCGCACCAGCTAGACACGCCGGCGGATTCTAAGGTCGTACATCTTGTTTCTTCGTTTTTGGCCGGGCGGACGGGAATCGGGGGTGGAAGGGGGAGGGGAGGAGGATGGGAGAAAACGAAGGGAGAGAGCGAGAAGGAAAGAGAGAGGGTGCCCCCGCGGTTAAGAATAGCGGGCGGTAGTCGTTTTGAAGCGATGCAAATTTCGAGAGACCGAAAATATTCGCGATGTATAATTCATCGCGCGCGCTCCGGCCCGCCCGGCCGTATCCGCCTACACGCGATACCACGCGTGCTCTCTCGTGACAATGACACAATGTTTGCGGTTACACAGAGATGTCGTCGCATGCGTGCGTCGTAATCGCGTGCGGTCAGAGCGTGTCTCTCTGTCTTTCTTTCTCTCCCCCTCTCTCTCAGTTCTCAGTTGACATTGAGAGCGCGATATGAAGTTTTCATATTACACCCGCGTGTCAGCAAGATTTAGTGCTTTAGGCGCGAAAGATGAATGTTTCGGAAGACGCTTCTACAAATCGTTGAATAATTAAAACGCATGTCTCTCGGAGATAAGAAGCAGATGTGTAGGAGCGAGAAGAAAAATTGTGTACAAGTAGTGTTTCACCGAGACTTTTGAAAATCGAGACTCTCGTCTCGTCTCACGAGATAAGACGAGACAAAACCGAGATCGAGACTACATTTT
>QVNV01002355.1:0-167941 GCA_014825455.1 Pseudomyrmex pallidus
ACGCCGATGCGATTTTTATTTGTTTCGAATTCTGGCTGAACTATTTATCATTTTTTATAACTCGAATGGTTTATCAACAAAAAAAAAAAAGAATTTCGTCTATGTCGGCGCGGCGCGTTGCGAGAAAAAGGGAGCCGTGGAGTCTCAGGACGTAACCAATTTATTTGGAAAAATATAAAAGGTACTTTAGCGACAACAAATTAGAGAGTTCATCTTCAAAAGAAAGACAAAAGACAAATTCGTTTTTGTTGTTCTAATTACTTGAAGAAAAAAAGACATATCAAAGTATAAATTGAATTTTTAAATGTGTTCAAAATTGCTAAGTGAAAAAATGACGCACATTAAATTGAAGTTATTCATTATAATAATTTACTATTAATTATAATAAATTACAGAATGGATGTTGTTTCGATACTTGTAACACGCGCGACTTGTAATAGAAAAAGAAAACAAATATAAAATAATATTAGTACACTTGTAATTGCTCGCAAAAATGTGTAAGAAATAAATAAGTAACTTACAAGTTAAAGAAAAAACTCCACCTCCATTGTGTTCTGAAACTAAAATTCGATTGCAAGGTAACGTAATTATAAACTTAGTGATGTTAATATATTGCTTTTTCATTTTATAAAAAGAGAGAATACGTGAGCCTTTATCTCAGATTTAAATCCGAGTAAACTAGCACCGCGTATAATTCGACTTTGCTTGCACATTTATTTTCAGGAGAGAGAACCGAGCGTTTTTAAATATTCCATCTCGCGCGAGAGAAACGAGAAATTCTCTTTCATGTGTGCGTGCAAACACAGAAACATTTCAACATTTTCTGCATGATTACAATTTGTTTTCAGTATTTTTGTCTTTGCGTTGTTGCAGTTACAATTTATTATGTGATTCACTTGTATAGTGAACATCCGCTTATAAAACTACTTGTCAAAAACAACGAGCAATAGAGGAAAACAAAGCTAGTTCCTTTAAAATTACTTAAACAATTAAACTTAAAATAAAAGTCAATGATATTCGGGGAACTTCTAAATCCATGTGTTTGCTATTGCAAATAAAGTGCACAATCAACGTAGGGTGGAACGTAGGGCGGAAAAGTCGTCTCGGAAAATTGCATTAACTAAATCCCGAACGTTTTCAATCACGAGCGGCAGTTAGCCAGTAAAATTCATACACTTCGTTATTTTCAGTCGTCACGAAGCTGTCTCTTTGTAATACGATTTTTGCAACGCGCGGAGGCCGACGGCCGAATAAAATTGCTGCTGCAGGTTATGGCTTCAATATACTCACTCCCTTTCTTTTCTTTTTCTCTCTTTCTCTCTCTCTCTCTCTCTCTTTATCTCTTTTTTTTTTTTTAATCCCAGAATATGCGAACGCGAGATATCGCGAGCGGTAGCTCGCAATTTTCGTAGCAACAAGCGCAACCGTCGCCCGAGGGATCGCGATCAGGATAGTCCTTCGCGATCGACACCCCGTCGACGATAGCCAGACTGATTTCGAATGTAAATGGTGCGTTCCTGCGATTGGGAGAGCATTCTCGCCGAGGGGACGAGCGTCAAAATTGCGGGGATCGCCCGCAACTCGTGATACTCGATAGACGATACCTGCAACTAGCGATTTTATTGCGGCTTCCCTCAATACAGGATGATGCGAGTAGAAATTGCTCTTGGTTCACACTGAACGCATTTATTTACGTCTTAATGCTCTTTGTTCATCGATATTAACAAATTCAATTTTTTTTTTTTTTAAGTTGTTTTGAACAGAGTACAAAAATTATTAACTGAACAGAATAGAAAAATATTACAGAGACTGTATCCTGTATATTCCTTTTTTTGTAAGAGCTTTTTTTTAATGGAGAAATTAATCGCATTTTGTTAAAATTTCGCCAAAAAATACCAAAGCGTGAAGGTTTTTTAAACTGCGACAACTAAAAGAGGATTTACGTTCGACTATCAATAAAAAAAAAAAAAAACAGGCTCGCGTTTGATAGAACTTCAATAAAATATAAAATACAAACTAAATGCGTACGACGTAGTTGTAGAATGGCGAAGAAGTTGCGAAAGAATGGCGAAAAAGTTCACAAATGAGATCACAGGAAAACATCCTTTGACTCCCACTTGTTGTTAAGTATAGAGATCCTCGGCTTTGCATGAATTTTTCATCGAGCGACTTTAGCGCGGCAATTTGTTCTCCCAGATTCACAGGAAGACGCATCGATGGTCGGCACGCAAGAAATTTTGCAATTACGAACGCTTCTTCCGGCAGCGTGGTAATACCGTAAAAAAGGATACATTCATGAATTTTCATTGTACTCCCGTGTCGGGCGTCTTAGTACGCGCCTTATTTATCATGCATCACCGAGAACTACATTATACAACGTCGTTAAGAGTTTTGAAGGCAGCGGATGTCCTTAATTAATTTGACAACGCAAGGACAATTTCCTCCATTTCAAGGATGATATATCGTAGCGGCTTCAATTGAAACGACGGAATTAAATACATCGATGTTAAAACTCGATAGATCACTGTTTTTTTTTTCAACTGCGCCTTTTACATTTTTGCACACAGCTATTTTTATATTTTATAAATATTTAAAAAGTTCTTTGTTTAACGAATAGTTTTTGTTTAACGAATGAATTAAATTTACCGACCGATAAAAACGAAATTTCTATCTGAATGCACGGCAACAAGGAAAACGGGTTTGGGAAAAACTTATCGAAAAATCAAAACATGGCTTTGTTACACGGACAAACTTTTAGAGGTTCCATAAAATTGAAATCTTCAGATAAAGAACCATCGTGTGGAAACCAGAATGTGAGATTGCGTAACATGTATAACGGTATAGGTTTAACGAATGCGATAACCACTGAATTGTTTTCTCTTATCCTTTTGTTATTGCGCCTATAAAGATATGTTGTGTGTGTGTGTGTGTGAGAGAGAGAAAGAAAGAAAATTAAGGCTTATTCGTGTGGCGCATTTAACGTCAAATGCTATCGCTCGTGGTATTCATCTAATGCGAAGGTAGCATGCTACGGAGGCAACAGACAATTAGACGACCACGTGGAGTGAATGCGTCGTGCGTAAAGACTCCCGTGTTCCGAGTGCACATTTAACGATGAATGCGATCGTCTGATTCCGCGCTTTATTTATTTAATGCGAAGAAGCACGCAATGGATCGAGAATTGCACAGTCACGTGAACGCGGAACGTAGAGAATCCGCATTTACTTCACATATTTAACGTTAATTTAACTCATCCCAACTTTGAGCTTTATTTATACACGTGGAAAATCGCCATGGAACGAGATTTGGATCTGCGTGTAACATTTAACGGTAATCGCGCTCGCCCTATTTTGCTACGCATTGATATCGCTCGATTTTTGAGTATTACTTGAAGCTCCAATACGCTCAAACAAATATATTCAATAAATCGAATGTCCGTTGCACTTACAGGATAAATTTTATTTGTTGATACGCATTTGCCATTTTGCATATAAAAGAGAAAGAGAGATAAAGAGAGGGAGAGAGAGAGAGAGAATATATTGATTTTAATTATCTTATTTGTACAGAATGACTATATATGTGACTATCGTGATGTGGCATCGTTTTAAAGCCCGTACGTACTGGCAATGATATGTTTGTCGAAATTATCATATTATATATATAGTAGTCACTAATTGCATTGATCGGACTGCGTATACGTATATATTCTGTAAATATATCTTGTACATGTCTCGTTTAATATTACACGCACACATATATCGGAATAATATGCGAAAATATTTTTTGGCGAGATATTCAATTATAAAATCGAAGCGGCATCGATCAACCGATAAGAACGTCTTTCGAGAGTCTGCTAAACCCGCCAAGGAGTTTTCGTCACCGGCCGGAAATTGATTTTCTGTGACATATACGTCTCGCATACCAGCGCTTGACAACGTAAGAGAGAGAGAGAGAGAGAGAGAGAGACAGAGAGAGAGAGAGAGAGTGGAAGAGAGAAATTTCTCTTTTTATAGAGAAAAAGAATCTCGCTATCGATTGAATTTCTCTAATAATATATAGTACGACGCCGTTGCGACAAAATCTGATTTATTCGGAGCCTCGTTCGAAACATATAGACGACGGTCCTGTTGAAAGAAATCAATATTTACTATTTTCGCTATATTCAATTTGAAACTCGAATAGGGTCAAGTAATATAAATCGAATAAAAAACAGAAAATATTTGCGCCATAACTGCAAAAGACAAATTTAAAAAACGTCATAAAAATATTAAAGCATCATAAAACTTTCTCTCTCAAATTTACTTCCAATAATCTCCAATTAACATGAGAGTCACATATCTCATTTATTTATATACGAAGCGGAAACTTGGTGCCGCACACGGTCAGCAATATTTAACTGCTTGCAGATAAAACGAGCTCGAAAGGATTAAGCACAACAGGCGAGCGCGCGAGAAAGAGCGGTCTTTTCGCTTATACAAGCGTGCTTCTCGCCGCGCTGTCCGAGCGCGGGTGTCGCGTGCGCGCGGTCGTTTGTCACGGCTCGTGGTGATTTATACAATTACCGGGCGCGAGTGCTGTTTGCTAACAGCATGTAGAACCGCGAGCCTCAGCGTGTGCCGACATCGTCGTCGTCGTCGTCGCTGTCGCTGAGATAGGTATGTACATATACTTTGCTCGCCATTGCGTCGGTCGACCGAATTCGCATTTATAGTTGTGGACTAACGTCGCTAGACGAGCAGCGAGAGACGCGTAGTTCTAACGTAGCAGCAATTAAGCTAATGTCGCCTTCGGCGAGCAAGCAAGACTCTCTTTTGGAGTGACCCGCTCCGTGTGTGGCTCCGTACCACACACGTGTTACGTTGTGTATGTTTATCCGCAAGCAGCCGGCCGGATGTGGCACCGACCCGATCCCGACGGCAGAATTTCGATATTAATTGAAATAATTGCACGAGCCATCTCTTCTCTTATACCGGTGTATCAGTATAATGCGAGGAACAGGACGGCGCGCCTCGTCGGAATTCGTAATTGCGACGTGGCGCGAATCGAAGATAAAAAAAAAAAACATGCCGATTTTAAATGTTTAAATGAAAGCATAGTCAAGTCAAATTTCACAATCAAATTTCTCTTTGTAGCTTACGAAAACTTGATTTAGGAATTAATTTCCAAACAAATTGATCTTCTATCACTTAGTGTTTAAATTTTATTACACACACATTACAGATATTGATCGACTAATTAAATGAAAATTGGAAATATATTTATAAAAAAAGAATTCAAATACTTTCTAAGTGTGATGAAACCGGCGCGATTTTTCTCTTTTTTTTTTTTTTATATAGAATGATAGTACAGATAACTGGCAGTGCCTTCTGGAGGAGAGACTGAGGTGTCCGTCATAAAGTTGACGACATACCCTTTAAAGGGGCGATACTCGAACGAACAGCTGCAAAACTTTTCTTATAAATTCCTCCGCACGATACTCCGGCCCTAAAACTAAATACACAGAAGTTTTATGTGTGACAGGCGTCGTAAAACTTTAGCGACTTCGCGATGAATACTTTATTGACAAAAGATCGAGTGCGGAAAAAAATATACGATAGTATTTCGAGAGTTAAAGCAGATTCTACAACATCGAATGGCACTACGTTTATACTACGTTGCGTGCTCGCGCGCTTTTCTAAATTCCACGCAAAAATCTATCCGCGGCGGCGCGATACGTGGCAGTAAAGCTTGCGAGATGAAAGAAGAGCTATTCGCAAAAGCGTTCTCGCGCCGATAAAAATCCTTATTGCATTCGTCATAACCAAATTACACACTTCACTCGCGAGCGCGTTAAATTGGAACTAATGCACGTTTCTCTATTCTTTCCGCTATTTCGCTTTTGGTGTTTTCAGTTTTCACAAAGTCGATACGATAGTAGCGGAAATTTTTCTCTCAAAGGAAGCGCACTTTTTGATGGCGCTTTCGCGTTATAAAAAAAAAAAAAAGTAAAAGTCTGCGACTGCAAATTACAGCTCTGTAATTAAACGGCGTTTTTAACGAAGGCGCAAAGTCACATTCGAAGGAAGTTGCATATACATACATTTTGTGCAACAATATTTATAATTTGGACTTAATGTTTTAAATATTATACACGAGTGTCTGCGTGTTTGTCTCAAAAGATAACATGACATATTGCATTTATTTATATAATGAGATCATCAATATTTTCCAATTATATTATTACGGAAATTTGCTGAAAGTCTAATCATTATTCGGAAATAATCTCTTTGTGAAGATACCGCCTTTATATACATATATATATATATATATATATATATATTCTGTTGTTCGGTCAGGTGTTGTTGAACGATTTTGAACACGGAAGCGCTCAAGGTGCAGTTGTGTGGGATCATAAGCCGCTTGAATTCAATTAAGGCTTTATAAGGTAGATTACTTCGAAGCTCTGGGGAATTTAGTAAAAGTGTGCTACGTGTATCAATATATATGTATATACTGCCGAAATTATGCGATTAAAACGCAATATAAAATCACTTATCGATGTACAGGTCGATAGATTTACCTTGCGTGTCAAGCACGCTTTATTATCTGCATGTTTTAAATCACATATCCACAGTAAACACTTCTCTTCAACTGATCCGCAACAATTGATTATGTATGTGTACACATTACATTATTATTAAATTGAGTTGTTTTTTTTTTAAATATATTAATTAATTTTTATTACTTCAAATCCATGTTATTTTATGCATGTTGTTATTGATGCTTATAGATTAATTATAATTAATAACATATATAAAAGCATGCGCTATTATTATTACACAGCGAGATGAGAAAATATACATTATTGCACGTTCATTATTAATGTGTGTGTATCAAATGTAAACATTCATACTCGCAGTCCAACTACGATAAATTTTTACAGTTGATAGTTTGTGTATTTTATGTGCTTACGCTCTTTTTAAAATTTTTCAAATACTGAAATTTTATGCTAAAATAACGTAACACCCGAGCGCGAATAGTTTTGTCATGACACACGTTATTACATACGTTATTACATGCTCGTATGTGTACACTTCCGTGTTCAGTATCGATAATCGGATGCATCTCGCCGTAACTCCGATCATCGATCGCAAAACGTATTTGCGTGTTTTCCTCGAAGGGCATCAAGAATCTCAGATAGATTCACGTCACACAGATCTCGTACGTAACGAATAACCTCCGGCCTTCAATATATATATCTATACAGGACCGATATAAGCAAAATACATCTGTAACAGCCATATAATTCTCTAGACAATTTTGATCGAGAAAATCATACGCTTTTTTGGAGAATAGTTCTATGCGCGACTATATTATGATAATAAGAACATTTCACTTGTTGGTACATGTAAAAAATGTTTCTGCGACCAGAAAAAGAATTTCTATTCACAAAAATAGGCATTTTTGCGACTTAGAGGATTTATGTAATATTCGTGTTAGTATTTACGATATCGAATATCAATTCGCTTCACGTGGAAAAATGCGAAAGCGCGCGCACCTCTGAATTTCTCTTCCGACAAACAAACAGAATCTTATTCCACCTTACATTTCTCTCCTCTCTAATTGTAATTTTAAACTTTTCGAAGGATTCTCCGAAGAGGAATCTTCCTTCCTGCATGAGGGTTACGGTTCGCGCGGGTCCCACTCTGCCGAAGGCTCTGAATTGTCCTGAACCGGTCCTGCGTCTATCCACATCTGCGGCGAGAGTGGTCTGCGGTTTATCCCTCATTACTCGTGCGCGCGGGATTCGTTCGCGGCAGAAACGCGCTCACATCCGCGCGATTTTCTCCCGGCCGATTTCTCGCCGGGCCTCTCCGCCGGCCCTCTCTTCGCGGCTTCTTCATCGCGGTCCACCGGGCGCAGTTATTCGTCGATTTGCAACTCGCCCCGAAGCACGTGATAACGAGGTTCGCGGTGAGCGAGGAAATCGTCGGCAATCCCGATCGCCGCTGCCAATCGCCGCGAGCTTTGCACTTTGTATATGCATCTTTAGCAGCGGTTCTCCCGTCCTCGTACAGAAGTGACGTAAATGGATCACTGGCTGTTGAACACGGAGCTCGATCCCAACTTCTGCACGACTTGCTCTCACAGCAAGTGACGAGAGAATGGCGCGCTTGACTTGAAAATGATGAAACACACGCGCGCGCATATAGTTTTTATATATGAAAAATGTTTCAAGATATTATCCTCTTATTAATAATTATTAAATATTTTTGCTAAAATTCAACTTGTGCATTACATTTGTAAACCATTTGTATCTACTTTTCGAATAGCGCATTATTCCGTTACAGTTTTAATTGCTCGTAGTTTCAGACGAAGTTAGTTCGGTCAAAATCATCGAACTGTCGCCGCTCCCTTGAATTTACCTCGTTAAGGAATCGTCTCGTACAATTCTAGAGATAATCGCGGGAAGCCGCTTTAATGATTCCGCGACTGCGCGATTGAAAGCCGATGATGGGAATCTCCATTGAATGAGTTTCGGCGGAGGACGAACGGACGGGAAAGGAGTCGTCGTTCGAAACGAATCGCCACAATTAAGCGCGCAATTATTCGCCTCCCGAAGACGTCTCGAAGGCCGTCCGTTAATTTAATTTGCCTCGCGGGGGACGTTGCCGGAAGAAAAACGATCGGCGAGATTGCGAATTGCGGATAAGCGAGGCTCAAGAGGGAAAATCGCTCTTAGCTGTATTTTCCGAATGCGAATCGAAAGTTACACGCCATCCGGTCTGTTCACAATTCCGATAATGAAACCGCTCCCGGCCGTTTCCCGCTGTTTATTTTTCCATAGAAGTTGCGGCGCCCAGTACTTTCCGCACCGGACTTCTTTGGATTAGGCCAAGTAGAGCTCCGGCTCTTGTATGAATTATCTCACAACCGGTTGAGAAAGAAAGTTTCCGTAGATTTATGAACGAAGTTACTTAAATTAAGTGGAGTAAAATTATTTAGAAAGTAATTCTCAGAAAATCGTTGTGTACAGGACGACGTCGCGATGATTTTCTTTCGTGTCGTGCGTGATAAACGGAAGTTTATCTTAGCATTTTTGAGAAAGGAGGTCTCAATATTTCTGAGTGAATTTTCCTTCCGCTCGGCAGCATACATCAAATTGTTAGTAAACAAATATTTGCGCGACGGATGTGTACTTTAGAAACGCAAGCTGGATGTGTATATGTAGCAACAAAAAAAAAAAAAAAGAAAACAAATAGAAAAAGAAGAATGACATCCTTCTGCGAACGTTGCTACATACAGATTGAAAACGTCTGATGCACATCGCGAAACGTCTGGCGAAACGTCGATTGAAGATACAAAAACAGTTTTCGCGCGCCGTGTGTCACGCGCGCCGTCGCGCAACACACGGGACGGGAATATTAGTGTCATTCACAAAGAGCAAGCAAATAAAAGTCAGGATCGCGAAGGAAACTCAAAAACCGAACAAAAGGCAAATATATATATGAAATAAACACGGGGAACGAGTTAATTCCATGCCTGTGTGTCTTTTGTTCTCGCTCGCGTTCCGGCACAATGCGGTCGTAATTAGACGTCGGTCTAGCACAAACGCACGCGGTAAACGCAATGCACATTGTGCGACGGCACATTTAATGTCTCGTATTCAGAAGATAAACTCCGCGCTCTGTTCGCGCTTAAATACAAAAGAAAGAAAATATATAAAGAGAGAGAGAAAGAGAGAGGTACAGAGAAAGAGAAAAAAAGGAACGAAGGCTCCAACGCTGCAACAAGTCTCGCGGTCGATCTCAATCAACGGCGCTATTTGTTCTTCGCGCAGAACAACGATCTCGCTTGATCTCCCATTCGGCCATAACAACTAGAAGGATTGTCCAGTGATCCGCGTTTCTCTCGATGCCGATCCCAGGCAATGTCTCGACCATGAAGGAACGTCGGCGCTTTTTGCCCATTGTCTCAGCACCGCTTGCGTACGTGTCTATCGTATAGAGGCATCGCGAGCGATAAATCGTCCACGCCCTTCCACCTTCGCCTCTTCGAATGCGTCGTCGTCGTCGTCGTCGTCGTCGTCGTTGTCGACGTCGTCGAGAAAAGAGCGCGTGACTTTGCGCTTCCGTTGCCGCAGGTGCGCGCACATCCTGCAGCAGCAGCCATCATTACGGTACCGTTGGACAAAGGTGCTTTAAAAATGTACCCCGGGACATCAAGCACCGGGCCTGCCCCTTTGCCCAATCGTATGGCCGCCGTATTCGTGCGACGACGCCATTTTTTTCGCACTGACACGCACAGTGCGTAGCACCGGAAGAGTGCGTTACCGCGAGAGCCGACGTGTATCGCACGTATCACAACAACGATGATTTTATTTTGTACACAATTAAATCATCGCTTCACTTGTCAGCATGTTTATGTCAAATCAGATAAGAGGATCAAAGCGAACATTGAGTGCGAACGCGACCGTGATAAGAATATCACATCAGAGATTAATCCGTCACGACGAGAGAGATACGTCAAATATGCTGATTGTACACATAGCCGGTACACAGACTTTCTGAGAACATTGCCGACCGTTGCAAATCTGATACGGGTACTGAAGCGGTTCCCCGACAGAGATGAAGTCCTCGTTCGCACGGGTGTAGCGATAATTTTTAAGTAGAGAAAGAGAGAGATCACTTTACACTCTCTATAATGTTCCTAGAAATATATATCGCGCCGTCTCTCTGTTTTTTTTTTTTTTTTCTAAATACATCGGCGTCGTAGAACAAACCAGCGCGCATATTCGAGCTCGTAAGAGCATTTTACAAGGCAAGAGAGTGAGAACTGTTTGCCGAAGTTCCGGTCATATCAGCGTCCGCCAATGGTATCGCCATCATCGGCCATTCCAATAGGTCCTACGGTGCTTTAGCGACCTCACTTTAAAGGGATAACGCGTTCGGAGACTTATCTCATAATATATTTATAGTGACGTTACGAGGACTATATATTACCCCGCATTACCGCCGCGCGCTGTCCCTTCTCGTCCAACCGATGTATTATGCATTCCGAAGACGATGTATTCTCGCATGCGCGAGCGACCGCGTTATCTGCCTTATACATTTTTGACCTGGATCTATATCGGCTTCATTCTGCACCTCTGCAGCTTCGCGTCACCTGTTTGTAACCCCGTATCTGAGCATCGAAATGTTCGCTGATTGACAGAAGAATTGACATTTTATTTTTACCTACACTCAGAAAGAGAAAGAGAGAATTTATAGAAATTATAATTTAAAAGTTTAGAGCAAGACGCGCGCACAGTTGTAGTTTCTACTGCATAGCCGCTCCGAAAGTTTTAAGAAACTTTGAAATGTAGCTCAACTTGAAGATAATATAGATAACTAAGTAGGTTAACTCTTCTTCTTTCTTATCAATTAAACACCGAGTATATATAATTTTTAAGATATATATAAAAATACAATTGTGCAGTTGACATCTATCTATTTTGTTTTTGTTTTATACACTTATCTATAAAGATTAATATAATAGATAATATAATTACCACCACCACCACCACCACCACCTGGTGTTCTACTTAAAGTATCTCGTCGACGCGCATCACGGGAGAAGCTTCTCCTTTTCTTGCTCTCTTCTTAGGCGATTAAGAAAAGTTAAATTGCCCTCTTACGGTATTCTACGGGCTAAATAACCAATTACGAATATATATGTATATACCGCGCGCATTTGCGCGCGATGTAAATCGAACCGCGGTCTTTCGCACTCCTGACGTCGTCGAGCCCCGAAGAACAACTTCGACGATGACGGACTCCTCCGCTCATTACACCCTCATTCGCCCCAGGTTCATAGAAGCGTAATTAAATTCTCCGAGCGGACGCGAAGCGATTCGTGGGAAAGTTGAGGTCGCTAGGGAGGAGGAAGTGGGTAGCTTCTCGAGCACTTTTGACAAGCCCGCGTTAATCGCGCCACAGGGATCGAGGTTCTCTCCTCATTTTTTTAGAAAGCTAATTGGCTAAGCTCGGTAATTAGCGGGTCTACCAGCGAGCGGCAAATGCGCGCCTCGTGGAAGAACTTGTGCAATCGCATTTTTCTCAAGAATAAGGCGGTCGATATACGGGGCGCTTCTGGAATGACAAGCGGAATACGAAATGACGGAAGAAGAATATGGAATAAGCAAGTGGAACGTGTTATCGTGCATACATATGTTACTTGACAAGTTGATAGGCAAATAGATGACAAGTTGCATTGATATTTTTCTATCTATCTAGAATTTCACGGAAATAATTACGAAATGTGACATAACAATCGTCATACAATTCTACATCTAGACATAAAAATTTCATATATCGTTATTTAAATAAAAATCCATACTTACAATATGATTTCTATTATATATTTCTGTTCGCCGTGAGTCTTTTTAGAACACGCAATAAATTTCTTTCTCTTTCTGCTATAAGAACGATATTCCCGTTCTCATTCCCATTTCCGACGTCCTATTCCCCTTTCTTTCTCTGAGTTACTTTTAACTTTCGAAGTTTATCTTTCCGCACACCGTTCTCGCAGAGTCGCCTCACGAAGCAACTCGGCTTCGATACAAACTTTACACTTAGTGCATTATGAATACCACGATTTCGCGAACTTATTCGGTATGGTCATTTTTAAATGGAAAAACTGCGAACATACAGAGAAAGAAAGAGAAAGAGAGAAAAAGAGAGATTTCCCCGATCGTTTACAGTTTCTTTGTTTCTTTTAAAAACAAACGTATATTGAAATTATCAGATTTTTTTTTTTTAAGTGTGCAAAGAGAAAAATTCACGTCACGAAACAATATTCAAATTTAATTTAGGACATGTATTCATAAAATATCGAAAGCTTTTCCTATTTTTATTTTTTAAATGTATTATAAATACAACTTTTAAAGCAAAAAAAAAGTGAGAAAGAAATTTAAAGTGATTACTTTATATTTTTCAATTTCAATATAAATACATTACGTTTCGAATAAAAAAAAGCTTTTTAAAGGCAAGTGAATAAAATTACATATTGACAAAACCACCACACGGGTAACAAATCGACACTGAATCGATGATATTTTAACGCGTTTGACGATAATTCCGATTGTGAAAATTATTTACATATAGACACAGAGGCGCGTGCAGAGCAGCGATTAATCCGTGATAATGAATACGCGCGACGTTTTTAACATTACCATCTGATTTCTCGCGCGCTCGTGCACGTTGATGGGACATATGCAATTATAGATATTATATATATACATATATATATCTTCTAGTGAGAAAAAAGAGAGAGTACATATAAAAATATTTCACATATGATATGTTGACCGGACGCCTTCATCGTGAGTTATTTCGCTCAATAACGTTACGTGTTTCGCCGCAATTAGCGACGCAATGTTGCAACAACCGCATTAATTTGTCGCAGCAATCGTAAAACGATATTCTATCTCTCGATATAGTATCGAGCCATTTTATCTTTGAGTTAAAATTATCAGCGTTGCAATACGCGCTCCTGAATATTGCAACGTTCTATCTTTAAACAAGATAATCTTTTCTTCAAGAGAAATCTTTTCCGCCGAATCTCATCTTTTTAGAAACGTTTGAAAATGAATAAATATACAAATTGTACAGATCGTAAACGGCTCTCTCGGTATTCAACTATATACAAGAGGCATGTAAAAAGGCCGATAAAAGCCAAGCGCTGATTGTACAATACGTGCGAAATATTTTAAAATGTACAAATTGATATACGTTATAATTCGAATTGAATTCGCAATTTGAAAATCGGATGTTTGATTTGCATCTCGTGCTCATTTAGAAACAATTCCTCTCACAATTGTGTTTTATAAAATTATTCCTAATCAAGGAAGGTATGATTCACATCATGTGAATTACTACCAAAAGTGGATCATAACTTTCAAGTAAATCACCTTGGTGATCAATGAGAGAGAGAGAAAGGAAGGAAGAAACATCGAATTTTACCGTTGCTTGAATTGAGTTCTCGTTGGTTCGATACAATGACGTGTTCAGACACAATTAACAAACCGTTCCATCAACTAAGCCACTAAATCGTTACAACGATCATCCGCGGAATATACTCTCATTTGCAATTAGAATGCCTAGGCGGATTATTCATTGTGCGTAACGACGATGAGCACATTAACATCGATCTATGTTAACGTTCGTACATTTGCTTCAGCTCCATTAGTCTTACATGATAAATTAAAAAAAAAATTAACCTAAATGTGGATACGATATCGTTGATCGAAATTGATTGTGTTAGAAATCGTGCGGTTTTATCCTGTAAATATAACATCATGGACATAATTAAAAAAAAAATTTACACGAAGATCTCTATTTTATAGTTGTAAGATAAAAATTGTTCGTTAAAAAGTAACATTTATCAGTGTGACACCATTTTGTGTTTTCCGGTTCTGAAAATCAGAATCAGATTTCCGCGAGAAAAATGTGTGTTTATATGTGTGCTGTCTTATTACGATGTAACTACATGTGGTATCTATTTGTTCTCGATTCTTAACTTTCCATTTATCACACGCGGAACTATTAATCTTCATGCACATGACGTAAACGATAATACTGTAGAAATGATTTTGTAATGGGACTGCCGCAAACCTATACGACACAATCCTTGCTCTCCCCTAGTTTACTTTGTAAGGCGTTCACGATAAAAAAAGCAAAGTATGGAAATCAGAGGGTATATATAATGTATATATGTATACACATGTGTCTGTGCTGAGATGCGTCGACAAACCGAGTTAGCTGACACGTCTTATATTTTTTTTTAACTTGATATATTTCTAAAAATAATACGTGGAAAATATTTATATAAAATATTTTTACGGTTAAAAAAAAATAATTTCAATTGTAATATTTATGTTTACATTTTTTATGCGTAATTATAATATGTTTGTTGCGTTGAATCGTGTTTATTCCAAAAAAAAATCGCGAATATAACGTTGATGAAACGAATTTAAAACGATAAGAAGCATTCGGCCGAATGCCACCAATTAGAATTAATCAATGTCGATGCAATCTTGGGGCTTGGGTTCTCAAGTTCCAGTCGTGATAGAAATTGATTAAAGCTGGCAAAGAAACTCCCTCTTTCTGAATCCTGCGGGCGTTTTCGTGCGTTCGGACGGTAAAATCCATTTCATTAATGCGTTCGACGGGTCGTCGCGCGCTCCGCGATATCGCTCACGTAACTCTTTCCGACGTCGCGTGCGTCGTTAAAGTAACGTGCACCGTCGCGATTAGCGAGGGCACCGTTGCATTAAACGGTGCACCAAGTTCCAGCGCGGGTCCTACGCAAAGTCACGTACGTATACTCATTTGTAGCTGTCGCGACCGTGCGGATAAGGCCTGGCTGGATTTTTTTTTTTTTTTTTATTTAAGGACATTGTTGGAATTTTTTGTTAGCTAATCGAACGAGAAAAGAAGTGTGTCGCGCGTATCACACAACACGCTAGGAATTAATCCTTCATTCTCATCGTACGAGACGTGTATCCGCGAGGAAAAGGAGAAAATATATAACGCGCGGCGGCGTTCCCCCGTCAGCTTGACGTTACGAAAATTTGAATTGGTAATTTTTGAAACGGATATATCTACCCAGTGAAAAACAATTCTCCAGAAACGACGGCGGCGTGGCATCGTCGACAATATTTCACGTTGAGCAAATATGTTATTCTAGATTTTCAACGGTTTTGCGTGTTCCTAATTCTTTTTTGGCGCGCGAACGCGCGGAGATTTTGCAATTGTCAGATTGCAATGAGTGCGGAGCCTGTCGCGCGTGTGATTCTTGAGAGAAGTTAAATGTCGGGTCTCACCGCAGTTTTGTATCGAGACGTCGCGTCGACTCCGTGTCGCGATTCCGTTATTTTCGCGCGGATGCGACGCGTTTATTTTATTGATTCGTTATCTCCGCTTGTCGTTCATCGTCACCGCGATCATCATCCGTAACGCGCGACTCAGACTCCGCGATCGTGATAATAACGCAATTTGGATCGCGTCCCAGACATCTTCACAATCGGTACGAGCGATTTTACTGGCGTTAATTGGTATGTTCGTTGCACCTTCGATGTCGGCTTGTATTTTCGTTCTTTTTCTCTCATTTTTTTTTCCCTCCGACATCTCAGAGAAGATTCGATGTCAGTCTGATGGATGGGACGCAGTCGTGTGCATTACCCTACGACGTGTACGATATTAGTTCGTCGACCTCGTTCGTCGCTTTAGGACAGCTGAAGGTTGGAATGCTTCAATTCAATCAGACTGTCGATATTGAGTTTCACAAGTATCGTTATTTCCCGATATCAAGTGCGCCGCTGACAGTGGGAAAGAAGGGGGGGGGGGAAATTCTATATGCGCGTGGTTTTTTATTTAATTTATTTTCAAGCATTTAAGTTCGACATTTCGATACACTGCCTAAGCTCATTAATCATGCGTCTCGCTGTGCTTGTCTCATTAATCATGTGTCTTCTTCGAAATCTGAAAAACTTTTCTCTGTCGAGAGTTTCACGATACGCGCCACCGGCGATATGTACATACAGAATACAGATACAACGTTTGGAGACACTTATTGATCGCGTAAATACGTCGACGAGGCGATATTTCCAATAGTAGTAGAGACCGGGCGAGAGATTCGGGCGCGTTGAAATTTATGTGAAATTCCGAACGCGCGAGAAGCGCCCCTCCACAACACACTATATACACATGCGCGCGCGAGCAAATCCAAGTTTTGCTTTTGACATTTGTCGGCGATATCGTGCTTTATTTGTTCCCCGGTGCTGCCGCATACATCGCGACCGCCGTTTTTACATACACCGACGACTTCGAACGGCGCGATGCGCTTTCTTTCGGATAAATCAATATGCCGGCGCGCCGGTAAACAAGTAAATCAACGCGGGGGTAACGACGCGCGACACGGAATCGCACCGATCGACGCGATTGCACTCGCATGTGTGTCTGGAATATTTTCAAAGAAATATGATTTAGCTTAACACGCGTGAACGCTTTGTGTATACATACACGACTCGTATCTTAGAACAAAATTCTGATATAAGTCACACATGAGACTTTTACAGAATTGTGAGTGATTCCACACATGTAGATATGACATAGCTGGTACGTTTTATATTCAAGTAAAGTGTACACGGAATCTTATAGGGTAGACATCTTTATGTAGGTTTGGAGATTTACATATCTGTGTGTGTATGTGCGTGTTACGAGAAAGACATAACAATTTTTTCAGAATTTCAAACTCAATTTGTTCTACATATTTTTGGAAAAGCAAATAAAGTTTAAAAATTATATGTGCGCTACAAACGTGAAATTGAATTTCTTGCTTACAGAAATTGGAAAAAAATTTTCCAAGGATAAAGATAGAGTATACGTATCAACTCGGTTTGAACATTAAAGTTTACACGTACAAATCCTGATATATACAATGACAAATAGAGATTGGAGTTCAGGGCATTCTTCTCTCGGGATCCGATATTACAGCAATGTAATATGAAACGTACGAATCTCGCCGTTCGATCGATGTATCACACACAGAATGCGCCAAATACACGTATGTATACAACATGCGCTATCATCAAGTGAATTTGTTCACGCGAGAGACCCTTGATCCTGATGGGTCCCCTGTCGAACGCTCATTATTTGCCAACTCGCCCATTCACGCCTCCGTACACGCGACACATCGATTTAACCGGGCGACCAACATTTCGTTTCGCGTCGTTTTCGCGAAAACGGTCCTCGATTTATTTATCTTAGGGAGGAGCTTTTGCACCCCCTCTCCCCCTCGTCCGTCGAAGGGGTGGTTTGTCATTCTCGTGCTGCGGCATGGTATATCGTCGCGCTGGTGTTGTCACATATACAAGGTGTTTCTATATAGAGTAGAGTATATTTTTCCTCTCTGCAAAACTGAAAAATAATTTTGTAAAATTAAATACTAGAAAGTATATATTAAAAATTATATATTAAAAATAATATTATTAAATTGCAATGTTACACATTTTACCTTAATATCGGAAACATACTTTTGCATATATTAAAACAACATTCAACATCATGTTGGAACGTTTTATATAATTGAGAATAAAATTTAAAAAATAGAATTTTCACTTCCGTTTTTTTCAAGCGAAGAGTTTGAAGAGTAAGCTTTGGCAGAAAAACATTTTATTATAACGCACTTTATACGTTTATAATATGTTAATATTAAAACCTTGAACGTTGCGCGAAATGTGTTTTGCATATATATAGTTATCATAAAATCTAGCTTCTTCTGCGCGATGCAAATCTCCGCGGAACACTTCATATAGCGGAAAATCGTGCCAGGCTGATG
Organism: Pseudomyrmex pallidus; assembly: GCA_014825455.1. Taxonomy (NCBI): domain Eukaryota; kingdom Metazoa; phylum Arthropoda; class Insecta; order Hymenoptera; family Formicidae; genus Pseudomyrmex; species Pseudomyrmex pallidus. Next base: position 18,361 of record QVNV01002355.1, read on the forward strand.
TCGCGCCGTACCGGGACGCAATTGCAGAGCAATCGGCTGAACGACACGCCGCAAATCAAACCGCGTGCAGCTCCACCCTCTTCGAGCCGCGTTGCGTCGCATTCTCTCCCTTCCCTCCCCCCCCGGAATGATGTGTCCGCCACCCCCTTTTGGATGCATCTCCGCTGCGTCCTCTCAATTTGACTCGACGCTTCTCCGGTGCGCTCGAGCGGTTCCGGCAGCTGCTTCGACCGATACATCACCTCGGCAGGACGTTTCGCGCGTTGCACGCGCCCGCTACTGTTAATTGTATCGATTGTTTTCGGACCGTCGGTTGTTCGATGGCGGTGGATAGTCAGTGGATAAGCCAGAGAGGATTAAACAGAGAGGAGAAGTTGCGCGCAAGCGACAATACGCCGCCCGCCGCAGATTTACAGAGCTTCGCGGTGAAAACAAACGTGAGCCATTTTACGGGAACGGGTTGTTTTTTAACTGGCGGTTTGTGGAACAATGGGCTTTCCCGTGAAAATCGAAAAGTAAACATTTCCCCAGATTTTTCTATCCCAACAACAAAAACAGTCGTTCGTATAGTTCCAACTTATAAATTATATATATATGCATTTTTATTACACCATGTATATTTATGAAATAACGTTTTTTTTTCGCGCAAGTTTTCGTTCCGCAAAAACCGGTCAACTTTATTTTCCAAATCAACTAATACGCATTCTCAAAAATTCTACAGCAGTTTGCCTTTAAAATTAACGCGTTACAGTGGCGGCTCGATCGAAATGTTTAATTCATGTCGGTTAAATGGAATTCGCGTAAGCTTGTGTTACGCATCCTATCCTAGCCGATATATATCGGTTTTGTTAATCGGAAGCATTATCCAGCGCTTCTCCTTTGTATGCAAGACTTGTTCAATTATTTCCGCGTAACGTCGCGCTCCTAATACGAATCCGCATTGCATATTCCGTTATTGCTGATTGAATCGATTGGTTTTAATTTCGCGCCTAAATCGAGTCATCTGTAATACGCGCGTATCTTCGATACGCACCTCTTGACCTTTGTTCAAATCAGAGTATTATTTATTTTTTTTAACTATGAGAGAAAACACCGTCAGCATAGTTTTTTAATATTATTCATTTTAAATCGCGTACACCTTCGAATCTTAATTGCACGTGTTGAAATGATATCATTATTTTAATGCTGAAAAAAACCGTATCGTTGCAAGATAATTTACATTTTTTTTTTATTCGGAAATTCTCTCACGCGTCGAGTGCATCTTGTTGATCTCATTGAACAATTACGTCGCAAATAGTATCTGTCATAACAAACATCAGTTCGAATCGCGTGATCGCGAGGATTTAACAAACGCGACCGGTGTTTGGCGCTGAAACTCGTCGATGATTTCCGTGTACACGCCGGATTGACTTACTATTTGCGGCGCATCGGTCGATGCTCTCCGCGCTATTGTCGCCGTTAATTGAAACGATCGTTTGCAGATCCGCGGTCGATCCCTGGTCATTCCCTTCACCCCGGTCGCTGCCGAGTTGCACGTGCGACACACGCAGGTGCACGCGACCGATATTCTGCATTTCCGTTACCGTAACTTCGATTGATCGATGATCTCGGCGAAACGCGCTAGTTTCCGCTTTCGTGGTCGCGGCGCCGAAATGCGTTGAAAAAGCATTGAGAGCATGCAGAGAGTGAGTTGTCTAACAAATATTGACGGAACGTTTGTAGTATGTATATAAATACATCGTTGTTTGTGAAAAAAATAAAAAAATAAAAAAAAAACACTTCCGTACGAACTTCAGTTATGTCCAGCTTTGTTACAGAACTGCGACAGTTCTTTGTGTCGCGTTTATATATTTGCAAGTGTAGAGTGATAATTCCGATCATTCGCTGAGATAATAATTATCGGCGCATCATTAAGCTTATAATGGGTCGAACATAAGCCGAATTATATACAGAGTATCCGGTATATATATATGCTTTCGAATTTAATCACATCGTTAGTTATTGATTTTTATGTAACATGTACATTATACGCAGTTTATATTAACTCTTCTCATTGAGTTGCCGCGCTTATAGCAACCATGAGCGCGTGAAACGCTGTCTTTTGTCAAGTTTCATACTTAATGATCCAATAGTTGGAACCTTATTTCAAAGTTAAATCCTCGTTAAAGCTACATAGAGAGAAAGCTCTGTTAAACCTTCACCAAGTTGTTAATATATATATATCAATTTTAATTTGTCATTTATATAAGTTCTTCAAAACAAATTTATCAGTGAAGTATCTTTCAGAAGTTCGGAACTTTGTTGGTGATATCGCTAGTCAGCGCGAGCAGAAACTGGATTAAATTCTTCGCTCAATATAATTTTCCATTTTTATCGTTTTATTGAAAGTTCGGCTTCAGAGCTGCCGATATTTTCAATCGAGAGTGCATTTCGCCGCGAAAATTCCCGACGTGCGTACTTTTAGTTCGCGATCTCGAGAACGATGCACTCCGCAGCGGAGAATCCCCGCCTCCGCAGCAATCTCAGCCCTTAAAACCGGGTTGCGTTGGGCGCGCGAAGCGCTTACTCCGCAAGTACAAATTGACTTTTTCCCCCTTCTCTCACGCGACGGGACTTGCCTGATTGCTGAAAATGCAAAATAAACTATAGCGCGCGGCCATCCCACCGACCTCAATCCGACCCATCCTTTTTTTTTTGTTTTTTTTTTGAGAGACACGCGCGCGATGAAACGCGCGGGGATTTCTCTTTATTCGGCCGGATTCATTCCGCCGGAAACTTAATTTACCCGCGGTTCTTCCCCTCGAAGCCGAACCTTGCTTCTTTCACACCTTCGTGCGTCCGTCGTAACGTCGTTACGCCCGCGGAGAAAACAAAGCGGAGGCCGCGGCGCTGATAAAGAGGTCAATACCGATTTCGCCGCGGAATCGACGATAATGTCTTCGTTGAATGGCGGTCCATTAAGCTCGCGCACGGTCTGATTCTTGAAAATGCACGGGGAGCGAGCGGCGACTACCGCGTGAGGATAAATTAACCGTGACGTTGATCGTTATTTATGAGTATTTCTGCCCGGTAAAAGGCGGCGGTCGGCTTGCTCGTCAGATATGTTTCCGCGCTGTGAATATAAGCATTATTCCGTTGACGGTTGAAACACAAGTCGAACATCATAATATCTCTCGTTGATGGTTTTCTCTTCTAATTTTATTTAACTCTCATTTTCCTTCGCTTTTTTATGAGAGAGTTCTTCATCAGCCGCGAAGTTTACGCTTTATTTTTTACTCTCTATTTTCGCGTCACAAATTTTCGCTACGGGAGATCGTCAAGCCGCGATTCAAAGTTTGTTATATTAACCGATTAATTAATAACTTAATAAATACTGCGACTTTTTGAAAAGAAATTTGAAAAGAATTATTTTATATACGTATTCGAAAAAGAATTATTTTATATATATATTCGAAATAGCTACTCTATATTTTTGTACAGGATTTATTCGAGCAATCCTACTTTCCGCTTGGCGTGATGTACGATATTTTTGCGCGGAAAAAGAGCGAAGTCGACCGTAAAGAAGTTGAAACGATTCCAAGTGGAACGCAAGTGTAAATAGCACGTTGCACTGCCCACTGGTCCTTAAGGACGATAAAACACGATGCGTACGACTATCGTACGAGTTGTGAGAGGGCGAGCGACCGCTGCGAGACGGTCGTGAACAAACACACAGGTAGCATGCAATCGTCTGTGATCGTTTGCGATTTAAACACAGTAGCGAGACACAGTTTCGAAACCGCTCGACCCGCTAGTAATGGACATCGACGGTGACGCGAAAACGCAAGATCGTCGCAATATCGAAGAAAAATATCAGCGCTATCATCTGGCTCGTGCGATATTATTTACTCACAATCAGATCTGGAAATGCGACGAGAATCTTGTTGCCTTTGAAAATGTGTGCAATTGCGACCATGAATATTGTTTTTCCTCCACGTAGTGGCGTTTTATTGTATTATACTGTAACGTTTTTTCCAGGATCATCTAATAAGACAAAATTACATTCCCAACGAAATACTGTATTGTATCACGCGATGTTTGCAGAGAATATTTATGAAATATTTCTTGTGTAATTTTTGCATTAGCTGTGTAACACAATCTTGTTTTTTTTCTTTTTTTTTTTTTGTTATCAAGAACAACGAACGTTTTACGGATCTTAATTTAAATTATTGTTTGTAATTACCCATGTTTTCACTTTTTGCGCGCAGTAACATTTGCGGAAATTCAAAACGTCGCTCGCCGTGCAATACGAGATACACATTATACGCGAACAAACGTTATTTACTCTTTTTCCTTCTCTCTTATCCATTAAGCGAATTACATTTCTAAGTAGCATAAATTACCCTTGGTAAATAAGACAGTCGCCTCAGGTATGCCTTCGCTCCTGTTTCAGATGTTTTGAGCGGTACCGCGTGGAAATATGAAGACTGCGGTCGGTTCGTTTCTCCTTCTCTTTCTCATCATCGGCGTTGTCGTATGCGTCGATTGGAAGCACAGCGCTGTTCTGGACAACAATTTCTTGGTGCTCTGGACGCCCGATGAGAGGGAGGTCACATTCGAGGTCCAAGTGAAGACCCTCGGTTATGTCGGACTCGGTTTCACGAGGGACGACGGCCATACCGGGTCTGACATGGTCATCGGTTGGGTCGATAACAACGGCCAGGTCCACCTTCAGGTGAGTCTTCTTCTTACAAGGCGTCAAATAATATCTGGTTTCTTGCGGTCTCGACAACGAGACCCTTTCTGGTCGTCTTGTCCGACCGCGTTAAAGTATAGATGTGCACTGGCACGTTGTGATTACGTGTATACAAGTATATATTATTTATTATAGCTTTATAAGCGCGATGCTGTACATCTCCGTGCACTTATATATTATACTAAGCGCGTCTGCAAGAAGATACAGTGCGAATCAAATAAGAATAATATATTTCTTTGGCTAAGAAAATAATGCTCTTGGTTTCTTTTGCGTCGATTCTAAGATTTTGTTAGAAAGCGGTTTTCTAAATAAGGGTTTTTTTCTAAATAAGGGAAATTGCGGTTTTCTAAATAAGGGACCCTTGTACAGATAAAGAAAAAAAAAACAGAAAACAAAATGTATTGAGAAATATCTATGGAAATCAGAGGTAAACAATCTCTAAAAGTGGAGAATCCACAACCGTCGCCGAGATTAGATCGTAAAGAAACACATGCGCGAGATATGCGCTGACTTAGCACAAAGAACATTTTTGTATATCAATAGACATTATTAAATATTATAATAATATTTCATTAAATCTCTCGGTTTTGCACTTAAATAAACTGATGTTTCTTCACATAATTTCTACATAAACTATTAAAAAATTAAAAAATTATTTTTTAAATGATCTTATTATATTAAATTATAATTTTATTACTTCGTGTGTAACGAAATTTATTTCGGAATGTTGTTTTACATAATTTTATATGCACGTATTTAACAAAATTTAAATAAGATATTTACCTGTGTAAAAATTTTTTAGTCGTTAATATGTTTTAATTAACATTAGCTTATATCTCCATGCTGTTTTCTATTTCGGACACTCTTTACGCAGAAAAACTGCAAATAGAAAAAGCGTGCAGAGAAAGGAAGAGAAAGAGAGAAAAAAAAGAGAGAGAGTAATAGAACATTAAAGCCCACTGATATGTAAGTCAACCGCGCCAACGTTCCCGCTTGTGTGTACGCGGAGCGCCAGGGGGTAAGAATAATCAGGAATAATTATTTCCGTGCTACTGATCGAGTGGAGTTCTCTCTTCGAATATTGTAAAGTTCGCCCTGGCACGCCAACATTGACGATGGAACGCGCTTAATGGCAGTCATTCGGGAGATAAGTAATGGCTCTCCCGTTTCGATCGGCGCATCGGATAGTTATCAATCATGCCCACTAAAGCCAGCAGCCTGTCATTACGCGTTCTCCCCATTTTACACGACACTCGGTAACATCGAGGACTCGCCCCGCGGTGGCGATCACCTTACGTAATTTTTCCGCGAAAACGTAGTTCCCGTAACTTGCTCATTATTCCGACGCTGCTCATCTTCATCGCGACGATGAGGCTTCTGCGCAACGATAGGTAAAATAAATGTACTCGCCACTTAACATTTTTTGCGTCAGCTAATCGCGCCTGTGTCTATACGGGTAATTTCTCTCTCTTTCTCTCTTTCTTTTTTCTCAAGAAAACGGTACACGCACATTTAATGCGTATTCACTTTTCGAAGCATGTTTCACCATTAAAAAAATTTGTATGCAATAAAATTATAGTCTTTTGATAAATTACGCTAATCAGTTTGTTCAATGCACGAGAAAATTAAGGATTTCTTCACGTTTTATGTAATGATGTGCATAACGTAATCGCTACGATTATCGCAACTTCATGTTCCGCTATTTAATTTCGCAAAGTTGCCGAGATTCGCAAACTTGTGCCATATGTATCGTGACTGTCCGCATCGCGGTTAGATCCAACACCGTCGTAATAGTTCGGAGTTAATACCGCGTGCGACGTGAGCGCCGGCGGGAGTGACTCTTTGAATAACAAGACGTCATTCAAAGAGACGCCGGTAAATGCGCGCGCGCGCGCGCGCTGACGAAAGAGAGGAAAGAATTTCTCCGGGCGTGTAATCCAGTTCGCGCGATTTTCACGTGAACAGCCACGGGAATTTTCTGCCGGGACGGAACGTAACTTTCGAGCGTTTTTTTTAAATTTAAAACATCGTTAGACGCGCGCATCCGGGGGACGCACGAGATTCTCTTCGGGGACCGGACGTGAAGGGGATTACACGCTATATCCACCCTTTCATCAGCGTTACGCGGCCGTTGACAGTCCGCGCACGCTTCTTTGCAGCTTGAGTCGGGTAGGTAGGTGCTTCTTCTTCATCGTCTTCTTTTCTTTTTGCCTTTTCTTTTTACCGTCGTATCTCTTTCGCGAGGCGAGCCGAAGTGAATAAACGGCTTGTTGCATCGCGCAAACTTTTTATCGTATTATTTTTCAAGCTTGTACGTCGCGCGTGCGAAACATTTTGCCTAATTATCCCCATGTAGATTTCTCAGCAGCTATTTCGCGCCAAGCTTTTTTATTCGGGGCACGTCAAAACAAAAAGTATAGATTCGTTTCGGTTATACCATCGTGACTACATTACGGAGATGCTTCTTACAAAGTGGAAAGCAGTCGTAACCGGGAGGACGCAATATAGGAAAGCAATCTTCCACGATGAGTACCGCGAGGGGTCGGTCGAGAGTGGTTAGGTCGGCTACATATGTAGAGGTATAACTTTATATCTCTCTGTATTTCCTAAATGGTTTTCTCCAAAAGAAATGGAAGAGAAAATACTTATCTTTGATTTTAAACATATATCTTGATCATATAATACATATTCGCAATACATTTATGTTATATTTATTTTGTTTTAATTTTTATGCTCGCAGTTTTATTATAACTTTGTCTTTTTTTTTTTAAATGTATATAAGTGAGTTTTTATTATTTTCTTGTTATTACTTTCCTCAATATTTTTCTCCAAATGAAATGGGAGAGAAAAAACTTCTCTTTGACTCACATGTACATCTTTTGATCGCACATGTAACATATTTATAATATATTTATTTTGTTTCAATTTTTATCATCCGTTACAATGTAATTTTTGAAGCTACAAGTAGATATTTCCGCGTTGTTTACTTTTTATAAAAATTGCATATGCAGGCGCGTTTCTCAGAAAAAGAAATTGTTGAGTCGCGCGTATCTGTAAAGTCGATGGTGATCGATACGCGGGAAGAGACACACACGATGTTATACACAAACGACGAGAAACCGATATTAGGAAAAAGAAAGATATTTCCGGTCTCTCTTTGTGAAGCGGCGCAATTACCAGCCTTTCCGATTGCATTCCAAAGGATTCCGTTATCATATCTATAATGAATTGAGAAGGCACACACATCGTTCACCCACGAGAGATGGGTATAGAGATGGGTAGAGAGAGGTAGTCGGGCTGCAGATCGCGTCCGTCTCGCGTGTTCGCAATTTTTCCGGCAGAATCGTTGCTCGCTTGTTCCATAATGCATGCCGCGCGCCGCGCAATGCTCTATGCGATGCAACCGCGTCGCCGGACGTTCTCATACGTCGTGAAAGAGAGGAGCCGATAGAGGCGGCGGATGAGGAGCGCGGAGGAAGAAGCGAGCCTGGCGGACGGACAGAAAGGGAAAAAGACCGCAGCATCCAGTGGGAGCGAGAAGCTTTTTCGTTATGATCGTAATCTTAGAACCAGACCAGCCGCGGGCATCCGGACCAACCGGACGACTGCTACTCCGCTCGATTTCTTACTCGCCTCGCAGCCGTTCCTCCGGTCGATACGCGACTTTAATTCGCCTTTCGCGTGGGCGATAGAGACGCGCCGGGGGAGAGAAAGGGGAGGAAACGAGAGACGATCCTGTCGCAATCCGATATGCATGCCACGTCGTGATCACCCGAGTGTTTGTCCACACGAAGGGAACTTGCGCACGCAATAAGCAAAATCGTCCTGATTGCGTATACCGTGCTCATTACGCACGCGTGAAACCCGGATTCTAATCACAGTTTATCGAGGAACCCATATGCGGTTATGATAATGTTGCGTGCAAAGCAAAGCATTACAAAGAAACTTAATAATTCGCACTTACACGCGCGAAGAAATATAACATGCGTTTGTTTCTGACGCGTTCGAGAATCTCGTAGCTACGCGATTAGACACGTATATCGGCTTCGAAAATTGCATCCTTTGCATCAAACACAGCTCTACCCTACTGTATTATCTAACTCAATTGTTTTGCATGATATATCTCACCGTGACCAGACGTGTACGTTCAGAGCGTACTGACTGTTTGCTGAATAAATGATATAACCGGTAATACCCCGCCGTCGCAGTGCGCTCTCCACTCGTGAAATTCGCGTGCGTAACAGGGAGTAACGGATGAAAGAGGAGTGGGCGAGAGAGAGAGAGAGAGAAGGAGGGTATGGCAAATAACCGGCTGAATTAATAAAGTCGGCGCAACAGGGAGGTATCGCTAAATCATAGAAGACACGCGGGATTAACCGTTTCGTGCGCATTCGCCGCGAGAGCGCACGAAATAAAGCGCGAATTGCGCATTCGCCGTCCCGCGCGCACTCGCGTGTGCGCGTTCGCATAATCTCCTCCTCTTTCCACCCAATGTAATGCGCCGGCAGATTGCATTTTCAACGAGGTCAAATAATCGCGTCCAATTGCGAGATGTTTAATTCGTTACGTTCCGCGCGTATTGTTTTGCGGCTTGTCACGTGGCGCGCAATATTCGCGGACGGCTTTATTAAAATATCTCGTGCGGTTTTCCCTCGCGACCCGCCGCTCGCGCCGTCACGCTTTTTGTCGTCGATTTGCGTCGCATTTCGCAGCTTCCGTCGCATTTTAATAACGCGACGCGACACGGACGACGAATGGACGGACCGCGGATTTTTTTTCCGTGTCTTTTGTCTACATAACGTGTTCCGCCTATCTCATTTCTGTTCGAACAACTTGCGTTCAACTCGCAGAGACGGGATTGTAAGCGCAGATTCTCGTTAAATTACCTGAAAAAAAAAACTTACTTTTTTTTTAGAACGCATTACAGTTTTGTTCAACTTTGGTCTACTCTACAAATAGCAAGCTACAAAGGTAGGACACGTGTTTTCTTATTAAACGCGTGTCACGCGCTTGGTCAGTGACTGCGAATATGTATTGCTTTATGCATTACATCTATAGCATCGCGGTCGTATAGAGTTGATCTTTTCTTACTAAATTTAATCATGATACTAGACTCTTGTTCCGGATCAGAGTTATAAATTCCAGGTAGAAGCTTGTCTTTCTCTAGATCATATGTATAAAAAGTCATACACACACACACACACTACTTAGATATCTCGATTTAAATTACTGTTGCAGTAACTTGTACAACTGCAATTTTGTCGATCGCGCACAGCTCGCAACAACAAGTTCTAGTTAGCCGCCTACTTATTTCCAAATCTTTTCCTCTTATACATGACTATACAACGGGCAGAAACCGCCGATTTAGCAAGTTGCCGGTAATTCGAATCGACAAAAATTGAAAAAAAAAAACCGAGAGAGTCTTTAGGCGGTTCGAGTTCACAGGCGCGTTATTATCCACTACTCGCAGATAGCCGACGGGGCGCGAAGGGTTAAATCACCTTTCGCCGGCGCGACAGGGGACGCGCGCGCGCGCACGCGAGGGGAGGAACGGGAACTAAAAACGAGGAAATGATAAAAGCCCGCTGGCGCGACGTCCTTGCGTAAAAATGCTAACGATGCATCTGCATACGGCGCCGGCGATGCACCACCGTTGCGGAGAACCACGATGGGTTGAGGAGACGGGGGAGAGAGAGGAGCGAGATGGAGAGAGGGCTGGAAGAGGGAGAGGAGCGCAGCGGGGTGGAATGACTGCGCGCGCGGAGGCTATTCCCAAGGCACTCCTGCCACGGGATTTCCCCCCGATGCGATTTTAGCCGAGGCAAATAGGATTCAGCGTAAATGCAGTCACGTGTAGCGCGCGCGCGCGTGCGCGCGTGTGTGTGTGTGTTTCGCGAGTGCTGTCGCGGCACTGTTTGAACCCTTTCCGTTTTCCCCCTCGAACCGCCCGACCCGCGCTCGCCCTTCGCCCGACTTCTCGTGGAGTCCGCAATAGAAATCCGTGGCGGAGCGAATGCGCGAAATTGCGGCGGCTGAGGATCGCCGCCGTCCGGACGATGAGCCTCCGGCCAAGTTGATTCCATCCTCATGTTCACGCGCGCCGGGTACTTACCGGGTCAGATCCTCGGTGCTGCCGGTTGTTACGGCGCTCGAAATGAACTCTTGGGATCGCTTCGCGCGCCTTCGTACATCCTACATGCCCGGAAGAAATCCCCCGGAACAACAGCATCCTTGGAGTTCCCTCGTCTCGTTCGTTTTGTCGCATTGCTCAAGTTCCTCAACAACATATCGCTTATATATATATATGTCGCATATATGTATGTGTTTACGGGGCACATACGTGTACATCATCGGTATCATATCACCTTAGCAACCGCAATGTTATTGCTTCCTCACTTTATTGATGAAGCTTTTTGTTGCCGATTCACGCTGAATGGTTCGTATCACTTAAACACGATGTATGCAACACTCCGTGACGCTACAGTGGCTTTATAATGGCCATATGCGGGGCACGCCCTCACAGCCGCCATTAAGATTCTTTAAAGAGCAAACCGATGATCACACAATGCATTTCCATAGGAGAGAGAGAACTCGTGTGGATTATTTCTGATCGATAAGTCGCGCGAGTCGAGTTTTTCTTCATTGCGCATCCATGGAAATCGATATTACCAAGTAACATTATGCGCTTTGGTGATCTCAGTGGCGGATAATATTACGTAACGCGGTTGTATCTAATCAGGAGTAATACCTGCCATTACCCTATCTAGATTGAGCTATATATGGCATCTATACAGCGACAGCTTTAACTTCTGCGCAGCGTCTAGGTGACATATTCCGACAGAGAGAGGTGAAAGGGTTGACGAACTAATTAGATCAGTAGATAAATCTTTTTGTGAACAAATTAATTAATTTTATCACTGATTACTTCGAATAGTCGATTATTACCACGTCAATTTCACGCGTGTATATATAAAATATTCGCGATGCGAATTGATCGAAATGAAGATCGTCAGAGGAGAAGTTCCCGAGATCGAAGCCACCCAACTGGACGTCGAGAGGCAATCACGCGGGAAACAACACGAGCAAACAATAGACTGGTCCAAAAAAGAAGAGAGCGAGTGCCGTCCGTGCACGCAGGTGATAGATCGCGCCTCGTCTTGTGAATATAGATCGGCGCTTGTAACGCATCGGTCCGTTGAACGGCTAGAGAGAGAGAGAGAGAGAGAAAAAAAAAGAGAGAGAAAGAGAGCTAGTTTCTCGGTAGGTTCGGTCTCGCCGATCGGCGACTCGATAATGTCAAAATTCCCATACGCGGGGCGTGAACGAGCGCTCTGTATGTTGGGACCACTGGAATTATTATCTCTCGACTGACTCCGAGGAGGCGTGCGCGCTCGAGGATTCTTTAACGAGGTCCTCTTATCCGCCTCTCGTCACCGTCTTTATGAATCGAGACGCGTTTACGTCGAGACGAATTTAAATATAATCAACCGCACAAAAAAGATATAGACTAAAGATACTCTTAATTGCTTTTCTTTAGAGACGCACGGACAGATGTTTTTTTTTTTTTTATTATTTTCAAACGATGTCACTCGACGAACCTTTGATCTTTCGGTAAAATGCAATGGATTCCTTTTTGTTTCAAGGTCGTGCATTCGAATTTATATTGGCCATTCCGAACCAGTCGCAGAGCTATTTTGTTACAAATTTAGTTCCTTCAAACAACATCGATTATACGTGAAAATTGCTGAACGATTAAAAGTTGGCAATTTACTTGGTTAGCTCGTCATCAATGTAAAAACATTTTCCTTGGTTCTTGTTTTGTTTCATCATTTGACCTTGTTTCTCTCCACCGATGTTGAACAGACACCGATGAACTTCGAACGTATCGAATGTGTTATTACGTAGATCGAAAGCGCAGATAATCTCGATGCGCACGACTCCTCTTTCGCGTGGCTGTTGCGAGAGAACGACGCGACGATGCAAATGCCGCCGGAAGCGTTTCTTCGCGACTTCCTCCGGGGAGTCAGCAGATGGTAGTAGTTTCGTAGTACTGCTCGTGTCAAGTGTCTTTAACTCTTTTTGTTTTTTTTTTTTTTTTTTTTTTTTTTTTTGTTTCTTTAGCGCCTTCTCGGCTAATGGATTACACATGCATCAAGAGAAAAGTAAAGCGACAAACACTTTATAAAACCGGCTATCGCGCGAAAAAGAGAGACTACGTAAGTCCTGGAAATATTTGCGTAGTGTTTTCTCAGAAATAAAGTTTTTTCTTTTTTTTTTTTTTAATAAAACCATATTTGCACGTGCTATATTTGTATAGTATAAATAGATTTTATTTTTTTCTCAACAATAATTAATAATTAACGCGAGTTGGCAATTATTATTAAATCATAAATATGCAACAATGACGTGATAATAATTAGTAAATAGCAATAATTTACTTGCTGCGTATTGTTTCAATTTTGCGGTGTTGACGAATTCGTTGATCATTATCACTTTGAAACGACAAAATTTTCCCGTTACAAAATTGTTGATGCAGTTACGCGCATGAGAGAACTGCATTCCGAACATTCATACAATATTATCGGCTTGATTGTGTGTGTGTATGTATAGCGTGATCGACGCGATTAAAAATGTATTCACGAGTAAAGGTATATCTTCCCCCGCTCTGTTATGGATCGCGACCGAATACACACCGGCAAATAATTCCGGCATACATAATTCAGCTCAATTATCGCAATTATTTTACAGAATCCATCGGATGGGTCAAATATGCGACCCGCATAAAATAACAATTACAGAACAGCGACAAGGGGTATGAGAAAGAGAGGGTGGAAGGGAGGGCGCGGACTGGAGGGTCGATTCGTTAGGGAGATTAATATCGCGCGAAAATCGCGAACCCTTCAAATATGCTGCTCCGTTATCGCGGCTTGATATGTCCGTGACAAGCGATCCGATACGCATGCAAATTCGCGTCGTAGCGCGAGAGCGCATTTATTGAGCCGTGAAATACGATCTATCGATAAATAACGCCGGGCCACTATAGCGATTATGCCGAAACGTTACCGATCCGACGTTCGCACGCGTCGCGAGATACGTAACTGTAATTGATTGTCGCTTTATGGCAATTTAAAGCGAGTAGACGTCCGGTTTCCACCGTACGGACGCGCGGCGCGACGTCGATAAATCGGCAAGCACAGCGGACAGTGACGACGAAACGCACAAAATACGCTTCGCGCTCGAAATTTCACGTTGCGCAGAGCGCTCGGTGAAGTTTGTTTCGGAGCGAAATTCGAAGAGGAATTTTCGGCATGTATAGAAATGTTCGATTATTCCGATGTCATCGCGTGTTCCGCTTTGTTCGTATTTATTCTGCAAAACAGATGACTCGAATATTTGGAGAATGTTAGACATGAAATAATTTTCCTTTGTTTTCATTATTTTACACGTACGTACATTAGAGTGACATAATTAAGTTTGTGTGTCTTTCAAGTTGTGTTTCGAGGCAACAGAAAAGAAGATAAAGTTAGATCGCGTAGATGAGAAGATTGACAGACAATTAGTTATAATTGCGAAAGCAAATCGAAGCTATCGGTTTGGCAATATTTTACTTTCGGGACGACGGCAGCAACGGCGGCGGCGGTCGCCATTAATTTGCAATTAGTCGGAATTAGACGCAACGGGATAAGTTTCCGCGAGCGAAACGGGGATTTGCCGAAACGCAGCTGCCGTGGTGTGTGAGAGAAAGTTACCGAGATCCGCCAAATTGGGTTCAACTTCTATTGGCTGCCCCGTACAACGACGGTACGACTCATCGATCGTGTTGCGGCTAAGCCAATTACCGATACACCGGCTTTTGTCTTTCGGTTCTACCCGTGCCTTGGCGTCGGTTTCTAATGGCCGATAAATAAAGACGACCGTTGTTTAATTTTTTATGCCGTCATTCAATTTTTAATCCTCCCGATTCTCGATGCAATACAAACAAAAGTGCATTTAGCTACTTTGTAATCAAAATTAATGACTTGCAGTGATAATAAAATACTGAAAAATTATACTATAAGTAGTCGATTATTGACATTCTAGTTTCGGAGGCAAACATTTACGTTTTATCGTGCAAGTCTGTTTCATTCGTTACGATTGAAATGCAACAGCAACGTGAATGAAGAAAAGAAATTAAATCTTCTCTAAAAGAGAAATAGAAAAGGTGCAATGTCGTGCGAGGAAAAAACCTGCGAGAAATATACGAGAAATATATATTTCAGAACCTTTTCCATTGAGAGAGAAATAAAGAAAAATTGAAAAAAGAAAAAAGTAGTTGGTAATCTTTTTTTTTTTTTTTTTTTTCAATTACATCCGCTACATCTCTCATCTATATACTGATATAATTATTCGTCGTTTATACGGGAAATGATGAAGTTTAATTAATTCGTCCTAGATAGCGAGTTACGCGATGAGGAGAAAAAGTGAGTTCGCGTACACTCAATATGCAGCCCCGAGCCTCATCTCCCGGCGCGCGTTTAACCACCGCTAGAGTAGCGATCATAGTGCGTGTTCCGAATGCGAATACTACATTGTAATTGGTTCGCCGTGATGAGCTTAACTACCATATAAATTGACTAGAAGAAGCCACAACCGGTCTTTAATGTATGCCTTTCTACGCCGCGGAGTAACGTGAGCTCGCCGCGGTAACTATACCGCGGAGCGCGCCGCTTTTTGCTGATCGTGCGTCAGCAATAATCCGCCTCGCATTCGTATTCCAACGTCGGCGTCGTTTTATGCCGTTCGATTCACTCTACTATCACACAATATTAGGTACACAGCTCCGCTGTGCAGTTGTCCGCAGTTTCCTGCATCGCGTATTTCATTTCGCGTTTGCACCTTTCGCGATTGACTATAGCGACACGCCAACGATCTTTTCTCGAGACTCATCGTGTCTTCCGAATAAGGAACGCGACACACACTATGCGCGATGTGTAATTTATTAATCGCACAAGTTGCAATTACGGAATAATGATAATCTACGAACCTACGGTATATGCTGTATTTTTGCGTTTTCCGTTATCGAGCTTCTCTCTTTCACACCGCCTTGTATTATAATGACATTACGGTATCTTCCCTCTACACGTACGGGACTTTGCGTGCCGGATATCGAAGTGAAAACGCGCGATCTCGACGGCCGAATACCGGCGTCGTGAGAAAGCGGAAATGGAGGTCGTGTGAAGTTTCCTCGTCGATAATCGAAGGAAACCCTCCGTGCGCGGCGCTGCACTTGTCGATGTGAGGCACTTTAAATACCGTCAGCGGCTGTCCGTCGCTTTTATGTTGCTGGTGTGCGGGAAGCCACGCGAGTGTCGACATCGCTCAAAGCGGCCCGGGACTGACGTTTATCGTGCCGTGCCGTCAGCCCGATCTTCCCTTACCCTCTATTATCGCCGCCAGTTATTTGGATCGTTATTGATAGACTCGTTACGACGGTCGAATCCGACACGACGCGTAGCTCCGCGTTAACGAAGGTAACGAAGAGATGTATCGTAACTACTTTGTTCTTTCTTTCTCTTTCTCTTTTTCTCTCTCTCTCTCTCTCTCTCTCTCTCTCTCTCTCTTTATGTATATTGATATCCCGTACACCGTAATCACAAATGTACGAAAGCAATCAAGAGAAATTTTATACAGCTGCGCGATAATTAGTTATTAACGAAGAGAAATTGCAATTGCACTTATTAGTATGGACGAGACAATTAAACGAAACTTCAAGATAAACGCACACGCGCGCGCGTCTGATTATTTATAATTATTTCTAATTGCAACTGTGTGTTATAATATTGCAAGTAATAAACATATTTTATTAATATCGCGATTGTATATATTTCTCAATTCAATATATATATATATATATATAGAAACAAACACACTTTTGTCCAATCACAAATTTGCTCAGGGCGCAATAATACTTTATTAAATCCAGGAGGTTTTATCGAGACGGACGGATGGGAAATTAATTGCGGTTGTACTTTCCGGGAAAAAAACAGCAGAGAAAGGAAGAAAAGTTTTAGCGAGCCCTTGAGGAAAATCTTTCCGGCGCTTATGGAACTGTCCGTGTCGGATGAGGCTCCGCAGACACTTCACGCGGTCAGAATGCTGCTCGCGACAAAAAGAAATTAATCGCGGCTATCGTAGCGCCGTGCTATTACGGCGGTTGCAAGGAGTTCACGCAAGAAACGGCAGTTGAGGCGTTCGCCGCGATTAATCCGCTTTTTTTTTTTTTATAGCATTATCCTCGCTCGGCACTCCACGCGATCCATAACCGTCTTGGGACTTAATCCAGCGCGGTGAGAGGACATACATTTGTTCCCTGCGTTCTCTTTTTTCTATCTCTTTCTCTGTCTTTCATCCCACGAGTCGCGATGCGCTTTTTCGCGCTCGGATAACGACAGTAGTGGGAAATCCTTAATAATTGTTTCCGTTATTTCCCGTTATCTGTGAGACCGAATAAGGTCGGAGAGCGAGAGAGAGGGAGAGAGAGAATGGTCGGGAGACCGGACGGTTTCAGACCGGGTTACAGAGAGACGATACAAAGGATCAAATCTGCCAGGTCTTAACGAGCCCCAGCTTAGGATGCGGATCCTTGGGGTGAAACTGGCTTACACCGCCGAACCCGACTGGCGGGTCGCCGCGGACGGAAGAGAACGCGGAAGATGTCGTTGCAGCGAGAGGAAACAGATAGATAGAGACTTAGAGTTTTAGTCGACGGATAGGGAAGGATTGCGGGAACCGCCCGCTCGCTCTTCCAACCTTCGTCCCGCGCTGCTCCCCTCCCGTTCCCTGTTATCCTTGCTCGTCCCCTGTATCTCCGGCAGTAACAAGCGCCCCGGTGTAAAGTCGACTTTGGCTGACTCAGCCCCCGGCGCAGTCGTGTAATTTTACCTCTTCTCTACGGCTTCTCCGTGCAACCCTTTCCCTGCCCCCGGCTGCCACTGTTCTCCCCCGGCTCAGAGCTGTCCCACATCCTCCGCGACTTTCGCATTGTATCGAAATTCCCGAGAGTCCAGACTCGCTCCACGGGAGACCGTGCAAAAATGGTTAGTCGCTTCTCAAAGGCAATGTACAGTACACTCTCTCTCCGAGGAACGGGAGATTTTTCAATTGGTAACCATCCGAGGGGCAATTGGTCCTCCTCGAGGTTTCGGACGTCTGCAAAGTCAATTCGATTGGCAAAGAAACCGATCGATTGCTTGTCATAATTATAATTTTTGTCGTTTACTTACGAGAAAAAATACAAAGTAACACATCCTACATTTATGTACACGGCGAAGCGTAAACTTCTGTAAAATAGATCAAACGCGCAATACTGAAACTTATGTGCAACCGACGACGTCGTACAGTAAATTAAAGATACGGAAAGTTTCGCACGTGGTTTAATTTCTGCGGCCATCAAATCTGCGGCAATGTAATCTGCGACATGTGGTGCGATTGAAGGGAATTGGAGCGTAATATATGGATAGTGTCAGGCTTAATGCACGTGTATTATAGACTTCGCGCCGGCGCAACTTCACGAACCGAATAGATACTTCTTCGTCGGAATACATCCGCGCGCACCAAAGTTCGCGTGTGGGAACATGGCGACCGGTGGAGCAGACACATCGCTCCGCGCGTTTGAAGTTTCACAAACGATCCCCATTATTTTCGTTCCGAACAAACTTCCGCCCGGCTTCGTTCGCGCGCGTAGCAAATTCCATTAATTAATCTCTTAATGAGCGATGCTCGTTAAATCCGCGACGAGATTAAATAATATTTCTCGGTAGCGATTGCGCCGAGACTAGGGGGAACCGGTCGAGTCGTCCCGTTCCCTTATTAAAGTCACGTACGGCTCATTATATTTCTCTCGCGGTGTATTCTCTTTTCGTCCTCGTTTTTGTTTCTTTCTTTTCTTTTCGAACGCATAACTGCGGCGGCGGCCACATAACGCTTGGCGAACGAAACGAGATCGCCGCGGCGAGATTTCAGAAACCGGCTATCTTCTTGTTGCTTCCCTCATGCGTGAAGCGTGCGTGACACGTTTTTACGCCTCCGGCGATCCGGTTGACGATGAGATTCCTCATTCTGCGAGACTCGCGCCGATCTGACGCGCGTCTATAGCGGCGTAGTAGCTGATTGAATTGCGTATAACGATAACATCACGTGGCTGTGCCATGATGGCGTTTATTGATTTAAACATTTGAACAGTGAAAACTTCTTTCAGTGATGTACAACATTGCAACATGGAGATTTACAATTTCACGTTTAGAAAAATTAATTAATTTTAATACTGTGTAAGAGAAAGCAGGAGAAATTCCGATTTAATACGGGTATGCTTGATGACTTACTTAGTCCAAGCTTCAACGGAGAAAATAAACTGGAATTTAAAACACGATTATAATATACTGTAAAAGTAAACGTGTAATTTTTGATGAATGAAAAACATAATAGTTGTATCATATTTCGACCTTCTCTTCTATCCACCAATTATCCCGATCGCGGTACCTGTAATCATCGAGAGTGTAGTCCCTGATAGTTAAAACACAGCTTCGGCAACTCTAGGCGCTCTTGAGCGAACAATGCGGAACGTGAAGCGGTATACAATTTGATTCGAAATCTAGAACTCCTCTGGGATTCTAAGATAAAGTGAGATCATTAAATTCACACAATAATCATAGAAAATAAACAAGATCTCTTTGAGCTGAAAGTTTGTTTAGAAAATTCGCTGAAATTTCGGAAATCGTGAAATCAATCGGTTTAGAAATTTAAGCAGTGGAAATAAATAATATCACGATATCAATAGGTCTCTGAAACACACACAGAAATTTTTTTACGAAATCTACAAAAACATTAAAACCAAAACTCAGAAATTATCTTATTATTAATTAAAAATGATCAACATCGCAATAATCTAATAATATCTATAATAGTAAATATCTATAATAGTAAATAACAGTTAATTTGTGAGAAAAATAGTAGAAATAAATATAAAACAACAAACAAATATGTAACGTTGATCAAATAAAAAAAGTTTTACGATGAACTGAAATAAGATGACACTCGATTTAAAAGTGTGACTAAATAAGCAGCGATTTTAGAATTTCACAATAAAGTCTGTGACGAAAGTTATATTTAAAAAGAGATTGAACTTCTTAATTCAAAACCGTTCCCGGGGAATGAGATTCGCAAGTAGGTGCGCAAGTTAGGCGGAATGTGCGCGCTGTCTGCATCACGACACTCATCTCGTCTCAACCCTTCCCTTCCCCACTTCTCTCTTCCCACCCTCCGGGCACTGTCTCATCTTATAAGGGGAACGTCCATATCTCGGAGTACAGCTGTAGCTGCCGTTGTTGCGGTTGCAGCCAACCGGCAATCTCGCGCGAATCTTTTCACCCGGTCAGTTTTCTCCTCTGCTTGTTCTCGTCTGTCAAAATATTCGCTTTACGGGCCAATTCTGTTATAACGAATGTCAGCGGAACAAAATCGTCGCGATCCCCGAGGCGATTCACTGTTCTAAATCTGCGAAAAATAGTTCGATAAATTTTTGCGGGAATCTCATCACACCTGACAAAACATTTCAAATTGTGAACTATTCTCTGATTTATTTTTCACGACTTTGTTTTCTCGGAAAAAAAAAAAGAAAATAAAAAAGCAAGTCTGGAAAAATTTTAAATTTACTTATTTTCTTTTTCTCTCTAAGAAACGAATGCGTTTTTTTTATATATATATATGTATATCCTTTTGTGTCAAAATCGAGGGTATAATAATGATATGTAACGTAATAAAAATGGAGGCTACGATATGGAGGGTCATAACATATATATCGCGTACGCGTCTTTGTTCGGAGCGAGCACATTTATGAGACGAAATAGAAGCCCGAGAAAAGAAACAGCCGGAAAAACCTCACGGACGATGAATCCTCATTCATAAAGATAAGACTCACCTCAGCAAACCTATATATTCGGTGCGGTTTTCGCTGGCAACACGTATATCACGGTTTGCGAATTTGGCGATTTATCGCGACGAGCAAATAAATACAGCGCTCTGTGTGTAGCGCTTGCGCTTGCGTGAGAGAGAGTTTGGACCGTGTGTACTCTATAAATATATACACTTCATCCCGATTTAAATAAAGATTAAGGGCTGAAAGCCGCGGCAGCTGTAGATTTACGTATCGCATATACACACGAAACTTTATCTCGCGTAAATTGTATAAAAAAAAAAAAAAAAAACATTTCTCTCTCTCTCTTATCACAATTTTATAATTGTTATAAATTTCTCTCTGACGGTTTACATTTTTTTCAATATTATATATTCTTTTTCCTTTGACGCGCGCACCGGCGCTATATTAAGTCACAACATTCATCATGCTCGTCGCAGTGCGGCTCTGTCTATCTGTTCAAAGGCAAATCGCGCATCGTAATAACGATTCTAAAACCGCGATGCGCATAAACGATCTCTGACCGGCTCTGAAGATTTCGCATCGCGCTCTTCTCTCTCTTTCTCTCGTCCTCCGCTCTCGTGTTACTTTCTCGCTCGAGTTCTGTCTCATCTTATAAGGCGAACGTCCATATCTCTGGGCCTTCTTCAACCGTGGTTGCCGCGCAGTTGGCCTTCCGAGGAACTTTGGTCCCTCGGACCTCATTCTCGCTCTCTGTCCTTCCCTTTCTCTGTCTGTTCATCTCCGTCTCTCCTTTGAAGCGCTCGGAGTGGCTCCGAGGACCGCGTGCGTAAATGTGTATCAGGAATGATGTATGGAGGCCGAGATCAGAGAAGGAGAGACGGTGGGAGAAGAAGTGGAGGAGGAGTCCAGAAGGGCATGCTGGAGACGAAGGGGAGGAACTAGTTATGGTAATGAGGAGATGCAATGATAGCTCAGCCGTTTGCTTCGAGTTTGCGTTCTCTCTCTCTCTCTCTCTTTACCTTCATTTTCTCTCCTTATCTAACCTTTTTGCTTCGTTTGACTCTTTACCTTCGCTCTGCCTTCGTATGGCGATGATCTCTCCCCGGGACCGCTTACGCACCTTTTTACGCCTTATTGTTCACCGAGATATGGCTGTTACCCGCGCGACTCCTCGCAATCTCCACTACGTGTGGAGATGTGTGCGTAAAGGTCCCGCGCGCGCATACGTCGCATAATGGGACGGCTGCTCACTTTAAACACGGTAAATAACTCGTGCAGTGGCGCCGCACTATCTGTAACGCGGAATTGTTCGGACGAATAACCGTTCACTTTTTAACGCGATTTTTATGCGAATTATTCTAATTTTATTTCAAGTTCAGAGATGTGTGAAGTCTCATTTTCAGTTCGAAATACGCGTGTGTACTGAAATACCGTATTTACATTACCAACTTTGATATTTAATTACATTTAAGTTATACCAGTAAAACAATTAGTACAAGAAGACTAATTAACATATTTCTCGCTCAATGTAGAATTCTTTATTTTCCTAGTTTTACATTTGCTCTCATAAATATTACTTTTGAAATTAAGATTCAATTTCTCTGGCGAAGTGCAAAGGGAACGAACATAACTCCAACAGAACTCCAACTTCATTTACTGTAGCTATACATACGTAATTTCTGGATCCGTTATTACATCATTGTGCAATTTACACACTGCTGTTTGTATTCTCATGCCACGAATTAACCGATCCAACGTCCATTCCTGGTCAGCGCGCCCCGGAGGGATTCCGGCGGAGAATTCCGAGCGCGATAGCATCTTAAGAATCCTGAAATTCCTGAGCCGCGCGCACGGCGAGAACGAATTATCCGTGAATTCGACAAATTATCGAGGCGCGCACGCGTTGTACTCGTCGTCGTCGTCGTGTGTAACACATCGTCGGGGTGGCGCACACCCGCGCTCCTCTCCCTCTCTCTACTTACTCGCCTGCCTTGTTAAGATTATCAGCTCGTAGGAAGCCGCAGACCGGCGGTTTTCGTCGCCCCGGGATAAATTCCGGCTATTCGGCTACTTAACTCGTATTACGGCTAATTGGTGTAACGGCCCCCGTCCGTTTAATGGCTCGCTTTAACGGCGCTTTCATTTCTAACTCCGTTGAACTCCGCTCGTACTTTAGTGTCCGGCCCTTGCGTCCAATTAACGCACGAAATTAGGCCGCGGGGAAACACCCCGAATTCTTAGGATACGAATTAATTGTCAGTACGATTTATCGAGATAATGCAGTGACGCATCACGCAATCGCCATCCATCTGTCGTTCAACTTTCAGACATGCGCAAATAAATGTCTGATTGTCGTTTTTCTTTCCCTCTAATTCTTTTTTAATTTTTAATACAGACATATAACTTGATGTGATTTAAAATGTCAGTTTTTTAAATACAGTTTGAAATTAAAATCACAGATAAAATACAGGAGAAAAAACGTTTATGTAAAAGTGAAAGATTTTTACTTCGAATCCAAGTGTGCAGTGTTTCATTAATATCAATATTTAATATAGCTATTTTTTTCCTTTCTATCATTCTCGCTCGTGTATTTTCTTTCTGAGAAACTTCAAACATTAGAGAGTTTATTTTTGAAACAAAATTACTTCATTTCTCGCGCGGTTATAAATTACCATGGCGGGCCAACAATTTTCTACAAGAATGGCAGAGGACAAGAATGGTAAAATGAATTATACCGCTTCGCGTTCTCGCTCGACGGTCGATACGTCGTCCTTCGAGATCCCTTCTGCCTGTCGAGCAGCTGCGTCGTTTTCGCCATTCGGGAAGATCGTCCCATGTGCGTTAATGAGCCGCGATGAGGAGACGACGGCAGGAAAAACGAAAGCTGCGACGAGCAGAACGAGAGAAGGGAATCTCTTCTATATTCCCTCTGGCGAAACGAGAGCAAGAAACGCGCCGAAAAGAGCGACGTCGAACCGCGCAGCATGGAAGGAAACGTAGCGTGATACCGGGGATACTTTGTCACTTCCTCCCCCGACGTCCCAAGATGTGTATTTCTGAGTCGGCAAAGACGGCAGTGTTTTTCTCCGGTGTCGTTGACAGTTTTGCTACTCCAATGTCGACATGGCACTCTCGCATCGGCCAAGCAGACCTGACACACGCGGTAGCAGTATATATCCGTTTCGAAATAAAGCGCGAAGAGGAGTGAAAATGACAAGGGTCTTTCTAACGACAATCGCGAATTCACCTCTAAAAGAAGACTCTCGACTAACGTCGCGTCGAACTCCGAGACGCGTTTCTGAAGGAAACCGTACGAGAGAGAGAGAGAGAGCGTGAAAAAACTTCCTATATTGTTTCCTTCTCGAGAGTTTCACGCTACATCTTAAAAGAGTGCGTATATATAAATTTTGATGAACAAAAGTGAGAATTATTCTGTATTCTTATCGTTCAATTGTCACTTTTACAAGAACATTTTTGTTTGCATTTACTTCACTCTCTCTCTCTCTCTCTCCCTCTCTCGCTTTTTTCTTACTTTCGGTACGCTCGTCCGAAACCCGTTCGTCCAAAGTGAATCGTGCAAATTCGCCTTAATACATTCAGACAGGATTTCGCCGAGGGGGGAATTCACTTCCGCGCGATCCTACGGTTTTCGAGCGCGGCAGAAATTGGCGGGAGCGACGTCGGGAGTTGACTGGAAGAACAGCATTTCCCTTGAGACAAATGGAAAAAGAGACGCGGCTGATGGAGAAAGAGGGAAAGGGACAGGCTAAATGGACGTCATCCGTCCAACCGCCAGCCAACTTGGGTAAATAAGTTATCAAGAAACCCATCCAGACATTCGACGAGGAATTAGCGGAACGGAGCCCGATTTATCACGCGCCTTTGTATTGAAATCATCTTATTCCGCGTCGGGCGCGAAACAATCTTGGAGACATCCGAGATGAAATTAATTTGCAAAGTTATGCCAATGAAGGTAACTCGGCTGCTCGCCTCCGACGACGGTGGCGAAATTCGCCCGATTTTTCTCAGAGCTTATATTTTTCTCGGAACTCTCTCTCAATCTACACTTGAAATTTATTTTATATATTGTCACGATAATTTATATTGAAGGATGTGATTCACTCTGCAATCGAAGATAGCTATTCACATCTTCTACTTGAGAAATAGACACGATTATTACATCTACCTCTTGAACGGAACTGTGATGTGAATTAAACTTCAACTTTTCTTATTTGATGCTTTTGCGGCGTGTTGTAAGAATTCCCAAAGATGATTTTCGGAGTTTGAACCGCGTCAGTGTCATTTTTATAACGACGTTTCGTGGACAGAGTATCAGGCTGCTTTCGAGATCCTGATGAAGGTGAACTGAAATGTCTACAATATGTTGGCATGAAAATGACACTGACGCGGTCTAAATCCGAAAGTCATTTTCAAGAATTCTTAGGTTTACTCTCTGCGCTTACATGGTATTTCCAAAACGTTCGTAAAAACAAAAGGAAGTCGCACAACATACAAAATGTATGTTACTTTCTTTTATAATAAATGATGGTTTTCTTTGAACGCCGGAGAGGATAATTACACAATAATTATACACACGCAATTGTAACGTACGACGCATACGTAAGTTTATTAATTCTTTCCAAAAGATAATCTCTTTCTTATATCACGTATCGCATTGCTTATCAGAAATTTCGAGACAGCAACGTCAGATCGATATCATACATTAAGCCAGTGATCGTAAATATTGCGTCACGGAGGGCTGTAATATTCTCATTTAATTTCGTGGAAATCATTTTACGGCGCGCCTGGGCGCATTACGTGACACACATGCATATCCGAACGATATCCCGTCGATCTCGATCGCTCGCTGCGCTTTAACCGCGACAGATATATCGTTTTTTCGACGTTGGTCAACAAGCTGCACGCAGATATGAGAGCTCGGCTCTCTCGGGCGACTTTTACGATGGTCTCGAGAGAGGCGACGTCCGACCAGTCGCCGCTAATTTTATCGGCCTGTAAGACAACGCGCGCGCAGGTTGTCCTACCAGTTCGAAGGCTTGAAAAGGGTGGTGTCCTTTTTTCTGAGCGCGTATATTCCCGTCCTAGTTTCTTACTTTCTTTTTCTGCTTGTTTTATTCCTGACTGAAATTACTTTTAATCGCATCATGCTTATTAAGATTCCTGACACAAGTATAAAAAAAAAAATAAAGACGAAATATAAAGACGAAGAGCTTAACAGAATTTTTGAGGAAATCATAATCTCGTGATTGTAATATTCAATACACTATGTATACTATATAATGTAATATTACAATATTTAATGTACTGCATTGTATATCTAAAGTATTTGCTTTTGCATGGCGAGCTAGTTTGACGTTTCATCCTGCTTTTTTTACTTAACACATGCATGGGTCGCTATCCGAAATATATTAGCAAAACAGAGAAAAAAGATGTCAATTTTAGCTAACGCGCGGCGGTTTCTCGTTAAAGCGTTTTACGATCGTCATTGGCCATGCGATCTCGCGATGGTCGATTCCGACAGGCTACGATCAGAAACGAAGCCCGCCAGCGCGGTATCGCCGATACCGGAATTGCGGAATATTCCGCGGCCCGACAAATCGTTTTTCAATAATTGCTCGCCACCGCGCACCGCCAAGTGCTATCGCGAAGGCGATAGAGGGAAAAATGCTTCGTCGGATGTTTGCCTCTGAAAATTCGTGACGTCGGCCTATCGTCCATCGGATCGCTCACTTATAAGACAAAAAACCGCCGTTTTGCGATCGCACCGAATGGCGATACTAGCGTGCGATCTGACAATATATAAAAGATCAATGCTTTTTGATCTTTTCAGTGCTTCAAAAATTGGTTTCCATTACATATGAGAAGAGTTTTAAATGACAAATGAGATCTTATCACATACTTTTCTACGCGCGAAAGAGATTTATAGCTGGAGCGAAGAGAATATTTTTCTCTTGAATAATTTGAAATGAAGAAAGTTGTTTTTTTTTTAAATATAGAATAATTCTGTAATATACTTTCATTATGTTTTCTTATATATGATAATAATCTTTATATAACATTATAATCTTACTTCAACGTTTCAACACACACAAGTCTGCTTAATAATAATGTAATTATCTACTCATCTCTGTGTAATTAAAAACAAATTACTAGAATAAGATATGATTTGATTCGTCTATTTAATTTCTCTCTAAATATTCTAATTCTGAGACTATTCAAAGATTTATATGTTCAGATTATATGCAGAATTACGTTAAAAAAATATATTTGTAATATATAGTGTGCATTCATGCATAAAATATTACTTCATTATAACTCCGAGTCCGAATGATTATATTCCGTTTAATTTTTAAACGGAAAATTGTTTATACAAGAAAATCGTTGTAACACTTTACTGGAATCGGCAATTAGAAACAAAAAGAAGATCGACATATCGATATGCGACACATATACAGATTTATTCATTTTCGCGTAATAGAGGCACGAAGTGTTTCGCATCGGTGCGCGACTTCATTTTTCGCATACTTCGAAAGGCGGCAACGTATTGTTAACGCATTTGGTCAAATCGCGACGGGATATGCCATATATGAGGGGAGGAGAACAGGTCGTTAAACGGCAGTTTGCGCGGGGTAACGGCACGCGCGAGAATTACCGGAAGAAATTTTCGTCGCACGGCTCACCAAGGACTCGTAATTCGCGATCGCGCGTTGATTAAAGCGGCGTTAAGATCGTTGCAACGGGCTTATGCAGCGGTGTGCGTACTTTACACGTGCGCGGATATGTGTTGTTCTCCCGCGGGAGTGGCGCGCAAAGGTATCGAGTTTCACGAAAACGGCGCATATACCTTCTCGACAAGTTGTATAACTACGTGTCCCTCGCGGGAACTGGTCGCGAATTAGGCTAAACCGTATGTGAAGAGAGAGAGAGAGAGAAAATGCTCATCGCGTTGCAATGTAAAAACGACTGCAATTATTTCTGTTTAACAACTCGATGTCAAAAGCTCGTAAAAAGCGCACGTAAAATAATAACTATTAAACAATGAAATAATTCACGAAACGTGATTTGTGTTGAAATTAAAATCTCTCTGAGAGAGCAGTTTAGCTATACAACATACAAATATTTAGCGTAATTTACTCTTTTAAAGAGAGAGATTTATTTTATTTTAGTCTACATTTTTTTTATTTCAGCATGTGCGTATGAATAATTATAAATTATTTTTGGCAATCTTGTACGCAGAGACAAAACTTTTAAAATTTATTAATTTTGGATTTGAATATGCGTTTGTGCATCTTCCTCTTTTGCAACAGTAATTAATTATCGAAAGCGGATACATACACATGTGTATATATAATGTATATATGTTCTACAATGTTTAATGAACGCAAATAATTGCAGCGTAAATGTGAGATATCTTTTTCACATTGCATTACATATTGCGTGCGATGTAAAATTTTAAATATTTTCTGCTGTTGTGTGTAAAAGTTCTCATTATTTATTCTGTTATTGTGTGTAAAAGTTTTCATTATTTGGCGACACAAGTGTTCGTTGTATCCCGGAACGTCAAGCCTGACGTGACGTTTTATCGCAACGTTTTTCGAACCACGTGAAGATGAGTCACACGGTATTATACTGTTTATCCTATTCAGTGCGGCGTTTCTCTGCCGTGCCGTGGAAACGATTTTGCTCGAAAAAGGAAACAGAAAAAAAAAAAAAAAAAAAAACGCGGATCGTTTGTCTCGCGCATCGCGGGCCGTTGATCTTCATGTCGCAGGAAGCGATAAGTCAGCGACTGCAGAAACAGCAACAACGTCACGAGAGATAAAGGAAGACGGAAGAAGAGAGAAATCGCACGCGTGCGCAAAGAGAAGAGACAGAGAGTGGAAAAGCGCGCTTCGTTGCGGTTGCACGCGATTTGTCCCGACTCTCGCGCTTTTTCATCCGTCGGCTTTGTCTCGCGGGGGTTGTCCCGCGAGTTATTAGGAATTGCCTTCGCGTCGCCGCGCCTTTCTTTGCCCGAGTCGCACGGCCAAACTTTTCCGGTGAGAATCGGCGCCAAGTCTCCTTTTCCGGAGACGCAACGTGGACCCGACGTCTACTGATCGGGATCAATCTCGCGTGGAAAACAAACGTCGGCCTTTCGGTGAATCTACGTACGTAAAGTAACGTAAAATTACTATTGCGTCGTGCAAAGATAATATTACTCTTAAGTGTATATTACTTTGCCCACACTAAGTGCGTATATCTCCTGTTCTAATTTAGTCGTTCAAAAAGGACTTCACCCTGGAGCGTAATAAACATTCTCCCACCGACGTTTATTACAAAGATTTATTGCACACACGCAGTCGCCTCGCTTGTGGTATTCCCGCGTTCTCAATTTACGGAAACGAGAATCAATTACGCGATGCGTGAAACGCGATGAATAATCGCGCGCGAATATATCCCGCCTCGCTCGGGCGCACGCGACTTTTTCGCGTGACTCGCATCGTTGTCGTTTTCTAATCGCGAGCAAGCGACGCCTGGCGTGCGAGTAATTAGGAATTGTATATCCTCCTCCCTCTTCCTCCTCTCTTCTTCTTGGGGCGCCCGACTGTGCGCGGAGGCTGCGCCGGTAATTAACGTCCCGGGTGTATAGTAATTTATTAATAACGTACGGGGCTTGCTTAAGCAACGTCCCGCGACGGGACCTCCGGCACAGGTTGCTCCTGGATACGGTGCGCGCCGGATCCTTGCGGTAACCTCACGCAGCGAGTATTAATTAGCACGGGGAGAGAAGCGGAATCAAGTTGTAATTAAAATAAACCCAAAACTATTAAAATGAGATTATAATTAAAATCAACGATAGATTTGCAACTATGCAGCACTATCGATCGCCTATTCATCTATTTTTCTCATCGAAGTATTGATACAATAACGGTAAAAAAAGAGAAAAATTAATTTCTATTAAAAATAATGTTTTTAATTTCACTTGTATGTTATATCACATTACATTATCGCGAAGTCATTTAAAAATAATGTTAAAAATCTCGCGAAATCATTTGCAACGTGGAAAATTTTTTAAATGCGTTAGAGTTTAATTAAGAAACGGTTAAATACGATATGTGCGAGTAAATGTGGTAATAAATAATAATATGAAAACAAATATGCACACAGAGAAGTGTGTGGATTGTAATTCACCGAAGCGACGGATACCTATATATATGTGAAACAAAATCTCGCGTGTGAACGTAATAATTCTCGGAACGACGCGGTAAACGTCTGCTGCTCGACGAATCAAAAAATATTCCAACGTGTTCAACGTCTAGGAATTATACTGCATTAGGGAGAACAGTTGTCATAGTAAACCACATTGTTGCCGGCTATTTAAACCGCAGGGGAGGATTAATCTTATTTCTGGTCTGCCACGGCATGGCGAGCATAAGTCCCTTAATCCGACGGACGCACCGCGTCGCGTCGCGCCGGTCCGCGGCAAGGATCTCGAGGTGGAAGAGCGAGGGGTGGACACGGAGGTGAGGGATGCGCAGGAAGAGTCGGTGAAGAGGAGTGAAACCCGACGGGATCTCCCGCTTTTATGTCCCGGGATATATACGTCCTGCCACGAAGGCGTCGACACACGTCGCCGCGACTACGACACAACGGCGAGTGTCAAAAGAGCGTGCGCGCCGTAAAAAGCAGGAGAAATCCGAGAAGTTGGTCGAGGATTACGACCGGTTCGAGATCACGTCGCGCGATATCTCGCGAAGATACGATGGTCCGGCAACGAATAAGATTGAAACGTTCGTCGCAATCGTCTAGACGCTCCACCGGAACGGACCACCGTTCACGAGTCGATTAAACCCTTGACCCGCGGCGTTGTTTCTTTTCTAACAAATTGGGAGACATTAGAAGACGGGAAAAATTTGTCAAGGTGTTACACACGAGACTGAGGAGTACAAGCTGCATCTCTCGTCGTGAGATTTATTGCGCTTGGCACAGATTTCCTCTGATATGCTCATGTTACACGAAGAATACGCGTCACCGATACTTTAGAAAGAATAAAAAGGATACAATATTATTAAAAAAAAATCTCTCGAACATGAAGCGGATATAAACTTGGTTTACAACTTGTGGATGACTCTTTGCAGCTCCCTTTGCCACTTCGATTATTCCCTCCGGCAATTTTCCTCCCCATCCGGTCGTAACGTTTATTCGCTCGCTACTATTTTGTGTCCCGCGATGCGATTTTGCGTTTTTGCGCCGAGACGATCCCACCGATGATGACAGAGAGCGGGAGAACAGGCGGATTCACTTCCGATGAATTACGAGAAGTGGTTTTCTCGGGAACGAGGCCGGTTGTATTTTATTTAGCCAATCCGAGTCACTGCATCTGTCGGAGCAATTTGAGGCGGAGGAGCCGGCGGCCACCCTGGGATACGACCTCGCATCGCGACGGAAAAATAAAGAAGTTCTGTCGAAGGACGTTCGTTCTCCGGTGTCACTTGTGGGATAAATATTAGCGACGGCCCGGCCACGAGAATCCGGTTCAGTTGGCCGTGAAAACGCGAACGACGGGCGGCGAGAAGACGTGCGCGATACGATGTCGTGCGAAATTCTCGCGAGAATAATGAGAGGAGAGAGAGAAATATAATATAGCAAAGAAATGTGTATGAAATTTCCGGAAGCGCGTGTTGCAATTTAGACGATGTAATAGAAAATGTAATAAAGTGCCCGCGAAAAAGAAGAAGTTCCGCAGAAAATGACAAATAAGATATGCGAGAGATGCAGTGAACGCTTATAATTTCTATTCACGACTTGAAGTGATTTACAGCGCGTTCCAATCTCCTTTGTAACCTCAAACAAGCAACTTTGGACCGAAAGGATTAATATCGTCGACGTTTGAACGTGCAGTCGCGTACAGACATACACGTACACGCGCGCGCGCGCGCGCACAAAGAAGAGTCTCCCTTCGAATACGATTTAAGCTACGGCGAAGGAGAAAACAATCGGCGATCTGGATCGAGTCGAGTTTGGACTCACAAAGAGCAACGCGCATTCGACTCTCAAGTGAGTCTCGGTAGCACGAGATTTCGAACAGGAAAAAGGAGTGGGAAGGGTGGGGTCTGTTGCGCGGTGAGACGTCGTCGTCGTTGGAAGGGACGAGTTAAGACCCCTTCGCTTCACTACGATGGAAGATACGCGGGGCAGCAAGGAGGGAACGGAAAGAAGCAGGGGAAAGGGAGATGAGACCCGTTATGGAGATGAGAGGGCCAGACAATGCCTGTTGGGCCCCGGCCGGGCCCTTGAATTCATAATCTGCCGCACGTCGGCGCGCTTATATGGCCGCGTACAATGATCCAAATATGTTTTCTGTGCAACAAAACGCTCTCGTAAATGTTTATCATCAATTTCAATATTATCTGATGCGGGTGGCGTTTGCCGGCGGGCCATCGAACGTCACGCGCTGGTAATGGAGAAGGGATGGCTCCCGGATTTTTCACAGCCTACCGCAGACTCGCCGCTCTTTGTCACACTCGCTCTCTGTAAATACGCTACTTAATTCGTAAGTGCTTCGGCTCGTGTCGTCGTTGCCAATACCGGTTCCCAACAAAATTGTAATCTACGAGCCATCGTCCCGACATCTGGGTGACGTATGATCCCCGGAGGGTTTTTCTTTTTGTTGCCTACCGCAGACTAAGTTTCAATTTAAAAAGATGTATCGATACTTTTATCTTTGCTCGCATATATTGAACATCTTAACACGCAAGAGCTACGCAATCTCTAATATAGCTTTGAAAACTCGATGCTCATTTCGTACACTGATATAGCGATGTTTGTGTGCATATATACATACGTAAGAAAGGAAAGAAGTAGGTAATACAATCGATAAAAAGTACAAAGAACAAGAACTCTTCAGATGCGTGCACGTAAAAGCACATATACGACTTACTCGAAATTACTATTCTACGTATGGAACAGGTAACTTGGCACTAAACCGAATTATATAACACCGTGCTTATTACGCATACAGAATACGGTAGTTGAATTTGGATTTTACGTTTATTTTCTTCAAGTACGCTAATACCGTGTTAAAAGCAATTCCGCGCACGACACGCCAGCAGTAAGTATAATGTGTAAAACGCCATTCTGTTTTGTTTCGTTTTGCTTGTGTTCCCGCATTTTGGTTATTACGAACTCGACGGACCGGAGAGGATATCCAAGGGATATCCAATATCGATAGAAAGACCGCAGATTAAATCTCGGGGAGCTCGCGACAGGAAAAAGCGACGTCGATTCGTCGGAATTGAAAAGTCGAAGGGGTCCCCGCTCGTGGGGACTCGCTCTAATTCATTTGTAACTTCTCTATCCGAGAGAATAAACGAGGAAACTCCTCGTCGATGCTATCGAAATGAAGTTTTCGAGTGACAGGTAGATGGGCAAGCGATATTTATTACGTTCTGATCCGATACTCGCGCGTCGGAACAACACACACATATATATATGCAAAATTACGTAACTGAAACTAGAAAAAAACGCGCGGTATATACAAATGTTGCTGCTGGTTATATTTGCTCTTTGAATACCTTTTAAAAAATAAATAGTGTGCGTGATCGTATTATCTTTCACAAAAACAAAAAACATTTATTACATCTAGCAGTTTAACCTCGCAAAAAAAAGGCAAATAAACAATGATCAAATACAACGCAATAAAGCAAATATAAACGGAGAATTCGAACGTAAAACAAACGTAAAAAAAACGTGATAATTATATTATTTGAACACAGAAACGATAAAACACACACATCTGTTCTGTAGATAGAAAATATCTGTAATAAAATGTAACAACAAAGCGGGAATTAAGTGTGACTAGAGACAGGATAACTTCGTAGAGAAAGTATCTCGGAGTAACTCGGATACCGCTATTTATGTAATTACGTTATTCAATATCGCATCGATATCTCGTTTAAATCATTCCCGGCCTCGACACTGCCCGGAGCGGTGCAGAGGAAAGCGACGAAACGCGATTTACGGTCGAAGGCGGGGGAATCCCCGGGTTCTCTTCCGTCGCCAGATGCGGATCGAGATATACACGCCGCTTGCACGAACAATTTGTGGCCGAGCGTGGAGTAACGAGGCCTCGTCGGCTGCTCTATCGACGAGAAACTCCGCTTCGGATGTCACGATAGTCTTCCCCGTAAAACTCCCGGGCTTTTGATTATCTCGCGAACGCGTGCTACGAATTTCAATACGAGCAAAGTCGGCGAGAGAGACGACGACGTAGGGCAGGCAGTTTTTTTTTCTTTTTTTTTTCAGTCAATCTTGTTTTTTTCTCATTTTTATCGCGTCGCGCACAGCCAACTTCACGGTTTTACCGTGATCTTAATAACCGTAGTACTCTCTTATAAATGCATGCGCTATTTTGAATGCCGCGATATCATCTTTCATTAACGAGATACGAAAAATGTATGTAATTTGAAGAAAAAACGTCGTATTCAAACTTGTTCAGCAGATGTGTCAGAATAACTGTTCAATGCAAAAGCACGGTATTAAATCAAATTCTGAATCTCTCTCTCTCTCTCTCTCTTTTTCTCTTTCTCTTGCAAAAGTTAATAAATCTTCGTCCTATTCAGAACCAATGCGATTCAAACTTTGATTTATCGTGATTCTATTGCTCCCATTTCTAAGAGGAATCTCTCAAATGAGTCGTGCGCTTTGCGTGTCTCCGCTCGGGCCATGTCGACTCGCAATCGTTAACGTGGTGCAGCACGTGATGCCACGCTCTGTGCAAAAAGAATAAAGTTGCACGGAGAAAAAGAAAGAGAGAAAGAGAGAGAGAGAGAGCAAGCATTACGGTTCGAAACGCTCTCAGAATGGCGCAAGAGGGAAAAAAGGGCAGGGGCGGCCGGGATGACGGACGTTTCGCATTGCCGCGATAATATCCCGGGTGTCTCGTGATTAATGCAGGCGCGCGTGGTGGAAAAGGGCGGGGGCGTTGCGCGCCGGAGCCGGGGATCGACTCGCGATCCAGAAAAAGCGGCTGCACGGGTCGGGAAGAATAATGGCGTCGCGCGCTGATGACTTCTTTCGAGGCGAGCCACAGCGAGCGGCGGCGTCGCGACGCGACCGTGGGCCTCTTCCTCTTCCATTCTTTCTCGTGGGAAAGCCGAACGCGACGCGAACGTACGGACGCGAAAAGCGTAAAGGCCGTATTACACGTCCGGAATTGGACGCGGATTGAACGTAAGGTCGGAATTGAACGTTCGACAATACTTCACTGACGCTACGTTTTCATTTTTTCGCGCACAAACTGGGACAATACGCTCTGTTCCCACACACACAATGTTTTAAACTTACATATGTATATATAATTACAGGTAGATTTTTTTTTTCAAATTTCTCACGACACAGATTTTGACAATTATTACAAAAATATATCCTTTATTTAAATACCCGCACTTTACGCGCGAGCGCGGTTTGCAACATAAACTTTCTGTGAATGAACCGATTCAAAATCATTTTACGGTAGCATTGTTCAATTGTTATGCAACAGCGATGCGACGCGGCCTTAAATAGCGAGGACGATTCGCGTGCGCGCACGTATCGGCTGGATGCGTTTCGCATCCGCGAAGCGTGACACGGTTTGCCGAGCGCAGTACCGGCAAACGCTATCAACTGTGGAAGTCGCGAAACCAGTATCGCGCTGTACACGCTGGTTTCACATGGTTACACCTTTTATGCTTTTTTTCGTATCACGGCGCGATCTTTTGAAGCCGCACGTTCCGATTCGTGTACTCCGAAAGCGAATCGCGTGCAAACTATCGAGACAGTGCGAAGTCGCGTGTATGTATTGTCGCGATATCTCGGCATAATGTCTGCCGCGAACGTGTGAATGGATTACATGTGTCGAAAAATGTGTTTCTTTCAGAAAGTCAGTTTTGAAGATCTCAAACGTGACGTTGTAACTGACAGTTGATTTAATTATTGATCGCGTAAAACGGATGTAATATCTTTTTGTCAAATCACACGTCAGAATGCGATTACGTAGACGTAACACATCATATGACATAAAAGGCAGACAAACTGATCGAAAGGATTGCAATAATAAATAGGTTGTTAAATTTTTATGCGCGCGCGGATCTCGAATAAAATTCGCAGCCACGTGCTTCTTGATATTCATGAAATTTTCTGCTTATCTCGCGTATCAGTAATTGTTTTCGTCCAGCTGTACGGTCTAAAACTCGCCTATTTGGAATTCCGAAGCATCACGAGATCCTTCTTGAATAAAATATGTATTCTAAATGTATCGCGGCGAGTTTTCTTTTCTTTTTCGAGTCAAATATTTTCTCTTTCAAACGATTCTCACTCTAATCTGAAAATACGCGCGAACAATTCCGCAAATACAATATACGATGTGTAAAATTCGATTTACTACACACGTTGTTGTGTAGTAAATCGAATTTTACAACATAGTAAACATAGTAAATAAACGTAAAAATTTTTTTTGATACTTTTCGCTTGTGTCGTCAAATTTGGGAATGTAATACTGAATGGGATTGAGAGCTTTGAGAGTTATCTCCTCGAAAATCTCGAAGCAAGATTATCTCCTTGGGAGCTGTGATCATTGACGAGGAGAGACCGCGCGGAGGACGAGGAGGAGAACGAAAAAGAGAACGGAAAGGAAGACTATTTGCACATCACTCAAAGAGAGAGTCGGCGGCGCATCGGGATCTTCCGATCCTTCACCGACGTCCGCAACCTCACGTCGTGAAAAGCAATTTACACTGCCCTCCGGACTTCGAATTACTTTTGAATGCTGAAGAGGCGCGCGCGCGCGCGCGCGCTCTTTCTCGCCGTCAAGTGACGCGATAATGAAATCCTGGGCGATTTTCAAGCGCGATTGTTTGAGCTAACAAGGCGCGACCAATTTCCTTTTGGCAAAAGAATTGTGTTTTTTTTTCTTTTTTATCTTTGCCATTTTCACCGAGCGCTGCGCATATTTTTATATCGAAGTAGTCGCGTTGAAGGAAACGGGAGAAAAGAAGATTTTCTGAAAGAACCGGCGGAAGAATAATTGCAACAGCGGCCAGTACTTACTTTCCGATAAGAATTTAAGAAAAAATACAGACTGTAAAGTATTTAAATAGAAGATATATAGGTATCCGCTCATATTCTTGAAATTATTCTTTTCCGCCACAGATGTTGACCGAGTAACACAGACGTGTTCAATAATAACTGATTAAACTGATTAAAAATAAGTAAAAGAAAGTAAATGAAAGAGCTTTGCGCAATAATCAAAGTGTGAATGTGTAGTTTATTTTCTACCTTAAGAGTGCGGTCAATCGCGCAGTGAAAATCAGTTTACGAGTCTATGAAAAGTTAATAATCTGCAATTAAGAACTGCTTTATGTATGATTCACGGAGGTCGATTTTACATCGTATTCATGGGTCTAATTGCGGTCGTTACGACGGCCTGGGCGGTGAGAAATCGTGTTCCTTGCGTGTGTGATCGACATCGGCTATGATAGCGCGCGATTTACTTTTATCCTCTCGCCGGGGTAGTCAGGGAAAATATATTATTTTATTTCCCGGACTTCTCCCGCGTTATTATTCGTCATTAGACGCTGTCACTGAACAGCAAAGTGGAGCGCTCGTAATTGGAATAATTCCTTGACGTGCGCGCAGGATCGGATAGTCAACGCGACAACTGCAGCGCGCGGAATAACCACGGATAGGCGGCACGAAGGTTTCGGAGGTGGATCGTGCGATCCGAGCTCTCGTGGTGCTCGCGCGTTTCGTGTGCTTTCCCGTTAAATATGGGCCCGCTACTCTGCATTTTAAGCTGCACTTAAGCTCATTTTACGTTAACGGCCCCGGCTAACTTTAATTGTCGGGACAATAAATGTGAGAATTGTTAGGAACAATGTCTTGTGCTCTGACTAAGCGTGTTCTGATAGTGCACAGAGTGACGGAGATTTGAGTTTTCTAAACGTTAATTACTTTACTTGATTGTCTAAATTGTGCTTGTAACTTTTTCGTTAATTTCGAATCGAGAACAGAAGTTAATTAACACATTTGACTTACATTTCCGTGTGCCATCGTCATGTAATTAGTGAAAAATAATTGAAGATTATATGGTGATAAGAATCTACTTAATATTAATCTTTTTTGTTTTTCTTGAATTGTCGGAAGTAAATCGTAGGATTTATGTAACTCGCTTTCATACTGCGACGAATCGCGCGAAAAGTCATTTGATTGGCACAGCAGGACACTGTAGCATTGCGGCGGAATTAATGCGCGCGGTGAATTGGGTTGCCATAATTGCTATAATTGTCCGGCATGCGGAATCGGTTGCCGATTCGCATGTACACACACATGATGCGTGCGTACAATTGCCTGCGTGTGTGTGATAAAATACTAGTATATACAATATATATACTATATATAGATAAATTTCTCTCTCTCTTTCTCTCTGTCTCTCTCTCTCTCTCTTTCCCCTCGTAACACATTGATCGCGCGTTTGCGTAGTGTGCGCTTGATAGAACGGAAAGACGGACATTCGCGGAAACAAAGCTCCCAGTGTGCACAAAGCGACGTAATTGGATGCCGATAATGCCTGTTGATGTCACTGGTGTTTCGCGATTACGAACTAATTCAGCCATATGAATATCAATAGTCGATATATCATAAAGCATAGATAGTTGGTAAGTTTTTGTTAATATCATTATTTTATTATTATTATTATATTTATTTCGCGTATTATAAATGACTCGCGGAGGTTGTGGGAGTATTCGCAAATACTGTGTGTGTGAGAAGAATATGAAATTAAAATTAACATTATAGGTATTTGTACACACCGTGTGTGTACGCGAATTTTGAACACGAAGAACCGATTCAATTATATCAAATGTGTTGAATTGTGAATTAATTTGTGTAATTTTATAATGAAATAATAATTATCGGAAATATATTTCTTCTAGTTTTTAAAATAAAAAATCATCTTCACATTATGTAAGTTAATCATATACGTTATAAATCTCAATGTTGTAAAAAAATGTAGATTTGTACCTTGATCATTACAATACATGATAACTTATTTGTTGACGTGTTTAAATGTTGGGAGCAACTTTTTCTCGGAAAAGTTTAAATCGAACTGAATTCAATACAGATGTGTCTTCCCAGTGAAATATGCTTCAGGGGAAACTATCACGCGAGAGAGAGAGAGAGAGAGAGAGAAAGAAAGAAAGAGAAGACGATCACACTGTCACCACTTCGGTGTCACGACCGAAAATTCGCGTCCCACGTGCGCGTCCAATGCGGAATGGTGAACCGTACATTGCGCGAGTTTACTGCCGTACGTGTCCCGATCCGATTTCCTTTTATCGGCCGTCGACCGCGGATTCGCGTCGTGACGAACGTACGAGGTCCAATCGCGAATAACAAGCAATTTCGAGCAATGTAACCATCTCCAGAGTATTCGACCCAATTGCGTTGCGTGCTCTTGAAGAAGAAGCGTAAAACAAACATAAAAAAAAAAATTACTTAGATTACACCTAAAAAAAAACACTAAAAATATATTTTTCGATATCTTTGAATTTTATATATTTGAGCGATGTGATAAATGCTAAACATGCTTAATACGATGCAAAATTGTATTCAAGCCGACAAAAAGTCTTGAAGATGACATCCGTGAATCTCTTACTGCCGTCGCACTCTCGTGAAATTGATGACGTCTGCTAGTCGCGCGATTTTCAACAGGAGAGAGGGAAAGGGTTGATTTCTTTCACGAGGTGGAAAAGAGATGGCTGAGGAAAAAAAAATCTGAAAGGAAGATGGTCGGTAGACTAACGCAGGTGGGAGGTCTGACTTTTCGATCGCTCATGTCTCGGCAAGACGGTCTGGGACGGAAGGGGATGGAAAAAATATGCTCTCTCTTTTCCGACGGCGAGGCGGAAATTGAAGAAGTTACGCGCGAGAGACGGGTCCGCAAATTATTTATTACTCTATCGTTTCGCGCGAATTCGCGCGTATCGCGTCGCGAGGGTATGCACGTGACGCTGCCGTTCGTCGGTTGCTCCCGCAACGTAATTTTTCAAGACGCGGTCGATGATAACGCGATCCGCGGTTCCGGTAGACAGTGTCGCAGGAATTTGTCTTTTCGCTGAGGAAATTTCGCTGTGCGCGCGAGCTTCGGAATTTCGTAATAATAAAAAGCGATCGAGGCAAAACTCTCTTAAGATGGAGTTTCTCTTTACTTCTCTTTGCTCTTTGTCTTCTCTCGTTTTCTCTCTCGCATATAAATATTAAGATCGAAACATAACGAATATATGTCCATGAAAACTGATGTACTAAACTTTCAGGTGACACACATATGTCACGTAGTAAACTGGTATTACAAAAGTAAACTGGTTTTACAAAAATATTCTGTTATCGTAACAAGATCATCTGGTAATCTCGTTTTTTTTTTTTTTTCAATTAATTCGTGAATTTTCTCGAGATGAAACATTTGCATTTCTTCGCCATCCCTTATCGCGATACAGTACCTATCGCGAGATACAGAGAGAGAGAGAGAGAGGCATCCAACTACGAACGCATGAGTCTCTTTTAATTTTTTTTTTTTTATCAGAACGTCGAAGCTGGAAGCAATACTGGCTTTCGTCTAAGGTTCAAAGCCTTGTCGTCGCCGGTGGTAAAGCCCTTTCTCGTGCAAGAATTCGAATCCTTCGTCAGAGACGGGGCCTCTTACCTTTGAGTAACCGCATACCGTCCGCAGGCAGTCGCGCTACTAAAAGAACTTGGAGTGCGAGACACAGGCGCTGAAAATATGAATGAATTACTCACAGTAAAACTGTGTACGGTTATAAACAATTTTACATACTTGTAATAACAGTTCACCATGTTGGGTTTTAGTTTTAAAAATATAATTTATCCTTGAAAATATCACACTACAAGATATTTCAAATTGCGCTGTTTAACTTTTAGAAAAAAAAAAACAGATATTTTTTACGCAAGTAATTACATTTTTCCACTCTCAGCGCGGATTTTTTTGTCATTTTTGACATTAGACTCTCGGAGAAAGAGAAATTCAATAACACACATCTGTTGTAGTATTTTTTTTTTTTTTTTTTTCTCTCTTTCTTTTTCTGAAATATTTTCACGCGTTCGTCTTTTTGAAAGTAACACGAGTCGACGTAGCCGTTCCTATTCTCTCTCTCGTCTATCGTGCAGCCTGACGACCGCAAAAGCGACGCAGTCCAGGTGAGAACGTCAGTTGGGGAGGGGAGAAAAAGAAACACGCAAAGGGATGACGATGAAGGGTGTCCGGTACCGGGTAGACGACATAACACGCGTGACTTGTCGGGAATCACGCAGCACGCGCAGGTACGCGCGGCTCGCGGTTAAATGAAATTTTAATAAAGCCGCGCGTTGAAAAGCCGCGCGGAGGGAACATCGGTCCTCACAATGGAACAATGGCTTCGAAATCGTGCGAGAGAGCGTCGGCGCGCTTCTTCCGAAGAGGCAGACGCGCCGCGATAATTATATCGAGGCGACGGCGGCGGCGGCACGGAATCTCGGACAGAAAAACTTGTCCTCCTGCCCCTTAAAAGTCGTAGAGTGAAGTACCCTAAAACGCGCTTTGCTCGCAATCGCCTAACTAAAAGCGAATTTACACGGTTCGCTCCCGATGATTACCTCCGATGAATCATCCAAAATAAATTGGATGAACGCGTTTTTGTTCGGACGTATCGCGCCAAAAGTGGGCTACCCCGAATCGCCCTCGAGCCTTCGCGGGAATCCGCTACTTTTTGAGAAGACCAACGACACAAGAAAAGCTTGACGAGAAGTTGCAATCTGCAATTTGTGAGATATATGTGCAATTGAATTATAATAACGTGTTGTCTTCTATAAGTAGATATATACAATGTACACAACACATGTAGTTCGGCGTGTGTACAAGCGTTTATACGCACCTGAGAGCCGTCACCTACAAACTCTCTCGGTGTTTTCAACTGTAAACTGTCGGTTGGAAATTCTCAGCTTTGAGTTCTCAATTTCCAACTTTCGACTCCCATTTCACGTTTCATAACCCGCAATTTCTACCTTCAAACGCGCG
Source organism: Pseudomyrmex pallidus (assembly GCA_014825455.1). Taxonomy (NCBI): domain Eukaryota; kingdom Metazoa; phylum Arthropoda; class Insecta; order Hymenoptera; family Formicidae; genus Pseudomyrmex; species Pseudomyrmex pallidus. The sequence continues at coordinate 60,115 of QVNV01002355.1, forward strand.
AAACAACTTGCAAGCGCGCGCGTGATTAGTCTAAATAGCAATGAGGAGAAGTAGCGCGATCGAGTAGCTTTCTAATAGTCTTCTCGTTTATGTTTTATTTTTTTACATTTTATCTCGGACGTTGTTCTCGAAAATAAACAAAATTGTGAGGATTTTTTTATGTTTTGTTTTTATGGAAGCAACGATAAAAACGATGGTTTTTGTGCAAAACTAATGCGCGATTTATTCCGCATTCGCTTTCCGACTGATCTTTTCCAGACGATATATCGGGAGAGGCTACCGTATAAATTTGCCATACCTTCTGCCTACGGTCTCCGCCTCTTTTGCGACAAGCAGCGTGCAGTCGTCTCGGTTCGACGATAGTCTTCGCGAACGAGAAACTCGATCGGCGAGGGAAAAGAGCGAAGGAGAGGCGCTACGCCGCCAGTTTTTGCCGGCCGTTTCTTTGTAAGACGATAGAATGGCATTCTAAATATCGGCATCGCGCAAGAAACGAGGCGCGCGCACGATAAAAAGTCCGACGGTATTCGGAACAAAGTGACTGAGCGTTGGGTAATTAGCAAAAATCTAAAGTCACCGCTACGATTATTCAGCACATCTCTCACGTTGTCGTCGTCTTCTTTCAATATTAAGAGTATGAAAACGCGCGTGCAAGACGTAAATTGCATCTACATAAAACAATTATAATGAAGTCGCGATTAAAAAATTAAATAAATAAAAATAAAAGCGTTAATATTTTATTCATCAAACTGAAAAAAAAAAAAAAAACATGACGGTTTATCGTATCCAATCGAACTTTAAAATAAAGCTGAAAACATGTGCAATTACTAACAAAAACTTAAAAAAAATACACTTAAAAACAACGTTTAATTACGTTCTCGTGTAGGAAAATTGATTACTTCATTAATTATTACCACATCCCTTATTATTAACACATTGTTTGCCTAAGGCACTATATTTTAATTATATTAATTAGCCGATATCATATGACATTTTCGTACGGTTTTCATTATTCGAATTTATTATATCATGAAAATATTCAACCTCCAGCACACACACATCAGTGTAACATATATCTATCTTACAATTAGATACATAACATAAAACACATAACGTACAGATGTGACACACTGCTTAGCAGAAAGTGCTATGTCGATGATACATGAGTTTGTTGTAAACGTAAAAGTTGAAGATCAAGATAAGTTTGCTTCTTGAAATTAGAAAAATAAATAGCGAGCACAGCTTTTCACTGATAGTAAGATTCCGTTCGTGTGAAAGAAAAAGCAAGAAAAAAAAAAGCGAGAAAAAATTGTTGGCACCGCAATTCTGGTAGCGATGATATTAATTTGGCATATAAATCAGCAAGAAGAACTTGGCGATTTAAATGCCAAGTTAACGCTTAACCGAGTTGGCCAAGCCTACGGTGTTTAATCGTAGCGGGTGAGGAAAGTAGAACGAATTAGCGAGAAAGGAGAAAAAAACCGCAGATGTGTGGTCGCTCCGGCGCGGCAGGTCGTCGACTAATAATTCATGCGAGATCTCGCGAAAAGCATTTCTTGACGTACGGCTAACTGTAAATGCGAGTAGTCACGCATGAGAAAACGGTTTGCCGGTCCCACGGATCGTCGACACGGGGATCGATTATTATTACGCAAGAGGTGTATCCAATTTCGCGTCATTCGCGCGAGTTAAACAGAATGAGATGGCCGTTAAAGCCGGCCCGGGCGCGGATCCTATCGGGCAAATTACGGTGCGCGGTCTATTCATTTATGTACGTACGAAGTCGACGACCAATCAGTCGTTTAACTGCTAACGGTAACGAGCCGGTGCACCGCGGCGGATAAATTTAAAACAAGCGGGACAAGTTAATAACACCGGTGGCGGCGGCGGCGGCGGCGGCGGTGACGCGTTTCCGCCGGATGCTCGATAAACGCTTCGTTCGACGACCGAATAGTTTAAAGCCGGTCTTTCTTATTCTCATCCGCGCGCGCATATATTTCGTATTAGAAAATAATTTGCTATAAAATGACTGATGAATCACATTATCGTGATTTGTCATAAATAACTTGTGATATCTTGATACAATAATATGGCACATCCGGTATTACAATTTTCAAAAAATATTCGCCAAATATGTCATGCAATGTTAATCCATTCGTTATGTGAAGTTTCAATATTGAAACATTCGATAGTGTCGATATTACATCATCCAAGTAACAGCTCGAGAATTATTGGCAGAATATTTTCGCATCGCTTCGTGTTATTTTTCTCTTAGCGGTTGAGAAATTTATATTCAATAAGAAATAATGTAGTTATATATAACGTGTATTTTCCGAGGATTTTTCTCTTCCTCAACACATTCTGTTTTCTGTGTGACGATCGATCCGGACTTTTCGGACGAAAATAGTGTGTTGCGAGTGCAAGCGACTCTGTAGAGCATCTCGACGGTGCATTATACTTTATGACCGCGCTGGCGCGGATTTTAACGTTAAAGTCGTCGCTCGTTTTCAGGATCGGCACGTGAAGGGCGCCAGCAGAGTTCCGGAGATGGATTCGAGCCAGGACTACCGGCTGTTACTGGGTTACGAGAACAAGACGCACACGGTTCTCCGTTTCAGCAGACGATACGACACATGTGACCCGCGGGACCTGAAGATCACGGTAGGTGACGCAATTTATGCAGCGCGAAAGGCGCAAGACAATTTCCTGCGGAATGCACACAAAGCGCGCGAGATTTACTCGGCTCGCACACTCGTCCCTTGCGCCCGTATTACTTTTGCTGGGGAATAAAGCGCGCTCTCTCTTCCAGGAAAGATTAATACGGGATTTATTCAACATTGTTTTTGTCACTGCAAATAGACCTTATGAGAATATGAACGTTTGCATTTTACGTTTAGATCAAAGTACACGCAGATGCACGCAGAAAATAACTCGAATGTTCGGAATAATTAAATTTTATTCCGTCGCTTTTATTTCTGTGAAATACGAAACTCTTCGTAGCGTTACTGAAGCTTCGTAATTTTTTTCTCGTATGCATTTAGACTTGGTCGACAAAAAATTAGCTTGTCAAGCACGTAAAAAAATTTGTCAACGTTTTCATTTCGAAAAAATGTAGACGCACATATTATATAAAGATACAGTTAATTAGATACACATTAATTTTAATTATTGCGGCTGTATAAAAAATGTTGCAAACGTTCGCCACCTGGGATTAGGCTCGAATTAAATTCGGCGCGGCTCGTTATCGCAATTTTTCAGCGCGGTATTCCGTACTTATTGTAGGACAAGTCGACCTACTTCTTTATTTCGCCGGTAATTAACTCGGAAATAGATTGCGCGATAGAGCCGTCCCCGCTGCTCAACGGTGCTCGGCACGGGCTTAACCCGAAGAAAAGAGATTACGCCGACGTTGCGATCCGCTTTAAGCCGCGCAACATGAAATTTATGGTAACCGACGAGGCCGCGACGATCTAAATTCTAAACCTTCGCCACTGTTCCGGCGACCAGGACCGCTTTGCTCTCGCTAATGGCCGCCATCGATACGCAGTTATGTTCTTCGGTAATCCGTGCACACAAACCGGCACACAAAATAAAGCTTCTCCCTCCCGCTCCCGAGCTTATGCTTCGCGAGAGCGCGCGCTCAAGAAAGAAGAACTAGTTCAGCGCGAAAGTTGAAACTTGGCATTTTTCGCTTTGTCCGCATTTAAACTCGCCGAGCGCGCAAGATACGTTCCTCGTGCAGAATATAAAGAGAAGCAATAACGTGGTATTTGCGGCCCGCGCTTGTGGTTAAAGATAGAAATGCGCGGGATCTGGTAAAAAATTGCACATCTTTTACCTCCGGAGCTTGTAATCGCGCTCCTTTAACCCTTAAGTGGTAGTAAGAGCGACGAGTTGAAGTCTGAGAGAAGAAAATTTTATTGTCGCACGATTCTATCGCGCGTTACCGCAGCTGATGCTTCGCGTAAATTCGCGTCTTCAGCGCAAATTCGTCTTTCCGCGTTCAATGTGCCGGAAGCGCAATAGAAATATTGATTCTCTAACGTATTTCGTTTTGTTGTTTTTTCTTCAATATAATAAAAATAAAAAGTCCGTGACATTTTAGTGTTTACAGTCAGAAAAAAATCCTTTAATAGAGCGGATGGTGTTTATTCATTGTTTTCAACGATAATGAAGGTCTAACAGACATTTCTTTCTTCTTTTTTTTCACTATCTCTAAAAATAAACGCAATCGAATACACGTAGATATTTATAACTTCTCACTAGAAAATGTCTTGTAGAGCGAGGATATCGATTCACACAAACAACACTAGTTGTTTTTCTTCTGATTGGTACTTCTCCCTCGCATGCTTATTAGATACCCTATTATCGTCACTTATTTATCGCACTCGCGAAATCTCGCGCGCGTTATCGACCATCAAGCGCTTAACACACAATCGTCGGGGCTCGATTTTCCACTTGATCATATTATTATCGCGCATCAATTTCGGGCGGGCTCGTCGCGATCCGATCTCATCGTCTGCCCGCGCGTGCATAATTCGCTGCAGCCAACGTCGCTATCGAGGCTGGCCGCTCGATGCCACGTGGATAAACGGCGTACGTGTTCGTAAATATTCGCTCGCGGTAAATCGAATTCTCTCGCGTTGCGTAACGTCGAATTAAGTGATATTTTCGATTAACGGGTGCTTTTTTTTCATTTAACCACGAAAAAGCATTCTCCCCCTTTCAATACATCGATTACCAGATTATTTTTCTCTCACAGTTTGCGCTCTACAGCGAGAACCACATTTATTTCCATATTATGCCGCAAAATAAGGGAAAATATACCAAATCCCAATTCGCGGAGTGTACGTTTTTTAACCATATTGGTAACACCGTTATTACGCCGGAAGCAAATTAGTATAAGCTAATAGAAAGTAATTAGAACTTGTTTTATAAAAAAAAAAAAAAACAAACAAACAAACAGAACAAACAAGAAATTACTGCTTCTTGATTTATTAACTTAAAAAAATTTGTTACCAATCTCTGAGATATGTGTGATTATTTTTCAACTAGACGAAGCAAACTTGTTGACTTATCGCGTTGTTCAAACTGTTGACCTGCACCGAAACTACATACCTATCTACATACTTGTGCAGCGACATACGAGAAATTCCTCGCGAACCATTCGAGTGTCGCTCTTCCTGCGGAGAAACAGAGGACGGCGGTTGAGGACGACGACAAAGCCGTTCCCCCCGTTCCCCTTTCTCCTCACGGACGAGAGCACGTCCGTGTCCAGCGGTTGAGTCATCAAAATACTTGGCCGCGAAAGTAAAACCGGACCGCGATTCCATCGCGACGGGAGAAACGACCGAGTCAGCGGGATCTCCTCTCGGCCTTTATCTGATCGCGCAGCCGCGCCGTATCGATATCCGATATAATATTTTTACGCGGCTTCGTATCTGTTGTATATCTCGCCGAAAGCGAGCACAAACGTGGCTCACACAGCGCGGGCTTCGGAAAAGACCGGGGGGAGGAAGGGGGGATGCGAGAGAGGAGACGTGCAGTCCTCGCAACCTTCGAACCTATATCCGATCTCAAACGGGGAGTGAATGATCTCACGCAAAACGTAACGCGATACGAGTTATTTAGAACGTAGGTACAATTTCGAATATATGTAGCCAACGCGCTGAAATCGATACAAATTTGCGAGCACATCTCATTAAACATCGCAATACTTGAAAACCGGGTTCGCCAAAAGCCGCTTGTATCGCGTTACAATTGCATATCGCAAGCCTGAAAATTATGCGAAAATAGCGTGTACGTTTGCGAGAGTATTTTCGAACTCTTCAATTAGGATACATGATATTTTTCTGCGATCACGTGTATTTTCCCGCGATCTTCGTGTATACGACGACGTATATATAATAGCGAGCGCGAAGATGGATGCTTATTTTTTCGATGTACGCGATACGTGTACGGCTGATGCACGTATGTGTACACGTTTGTTTCAGAAATACGCCGTCGCGGGTAATGTGCGCGATGTTATCGAGGATCTACCGTTTCGTTTGCGTCATCGATAGAAATCAAATATTGAGATCGGTTCAGAGAGTTATTACTTCTCGAGCTTCTCGTCTCTCTGCTCATACTTTATCACGGGCGCTTATCTCGAGTTTCTCGTCTTGAATTTAGGAGTTGGAGAGATTTCCGCGGGATTGTACGTGGGTCGGCAATTTTTCCGGATTTCCAATTGCTCTTTCTCTTTCTCTCTCTCTTTCCTAAGTGTCACGGAGAACTTCCTACGGCGTTCGTTTATCACTTTTAACCGTGATCGTGGCGCTTAACCGGGGAGAAAAGGGTTTTTGCGACGTAATACGCTGTTATCGATCGAGGATTATCGTTATCGGAAGGACAAGTCGTCGAAAAATTGAAGATAAGTATATCGAAGGGGATCGCGAACACAGCAATCGTGATTTATGGAGTTTTCGTAGTTCCGTCTGATATTCGTAGTTGTTAATTCTTTGCGCTTTTGCTCTTGTTGCATTGGTAGTTTCAATAAAGTAGTATAATCACATATATTCTCCCTTTCATTATACAGTCTTTAATATTCTGAAAGCGTCTTAAAGCAACGCAATGTCGTTTCAATGTGCTGCGGAAGACATTACATGACGCTACTTACAATTAGATAATAAGAACAATACCATTGCACAAGTTGTACATTGTGAAGTAACGGTCTCATAAGGGGTTAACTCGTCGTCGGGGTGCGCTCGTAACCCAATTTTCGCGCGCGCATCTTTCCGTACAGGACAGACATACACACAGCAACACCCAATCCGCGACAGAAATTTTCGTCAAAGTTCTTCTCGATGAGAAGTTCCGTGAAATTTTTCTAATTTGTTCCGTGACGCTTTTTCCCGTTTCTTTTTTTTCTTTTTGCAAAATTTCCACACGATGGAGAACGCGGGACAGAGAAAATACACACAGCGCGAATCGCGGAAAAAAATCTATTGTTTCTGGGAAAAAAGCGTATCTCGGGACGAATCCATTTCCTGATGTAATCGCGACGGAAAAATATTTGCTTGACAGGGTCGTCCGTAACACAAATATATATATATATATTTTTTTTTTTTTTTTATTTTTAGTTACGTTCACAAATGAATTTATCTCCGGATGTCAACGTATCTGTGTGCGCGAGCACTGATTTTATTTATTTATTTATTTATTTTTCGGTAGACGAATTTGAAAGCGCGGTCGCGCTTGAGAACGAATTAATTAGAGATATGAACGAACAAACGTTCACGTAGTGGAAAACAACGTCACAAGTTGATAGTAGTCGGCGAAAGGGTTTTACAATAGACCGAACTGCTGTTGAATTGTAGCGTTTGAGACCTTGGTATCCAGTGACAGACTGACATACTGACACAAACATGACGCTATCTGTGTACACTATAGAACTGACAGGATACATGAATTACCTACACGGGATATATCTTCACATCACATGTCGATCCACGAGAGCTGATCAATTTGCAGGTGACAACCAGACTATGCTTACATTTTCTTCCAAAGTTGTTAAATATTTTTGATAACATTATTGCACCGTTACTTTGAAATTATGTCAACGTATATTTCAAGTATTGTAAGGATTCGAACTTAGTTGAGAAGGTCAGAGTTATAAAACGGCACTGAATTTAATTAACACCACAATTAATGAACTCTATTCACTGTTGTTCTACAAAGTGTTTTTAGCGCGCGGTTACAATTGCCAAAGAGACTATCTTGGCTTCTCGCTAGCGATTGCTGTGCTCGCTATTTGCCGGCACTTGTTTTCGACGAATCGGTAAAATTCGGCAAGCCCGATTGCTTACGAACGGTGTTTACCGGTAGTACGTCACGCAAAAAGTACGTGAACCGAAAAGACACGTACACGTGTACTGCAGCTACGTGTAGCGTTGCTGTAAAATATTCTGGAATATTCCTTACAGTGTGATTATAAAAAAAAAAGTTTTTAATGATGTTGAGTGTTTACGATCGTTAATAAGTTTGTTTGCGAAAAAGGGAGAGAGAATTATAGGAAAAATTTCATTTCAAATTAAATGCTGCGAAATTTTCTACCGGCAAGTGTGTCTTTTTTTTTTTTTTCATTCGATGAAACATTGTTCACACACTTTTGCGCCGTACATTCAATTAAAACATATTTGTTCCATCCACGTGCACTCTTCGGAAGTTTGATCCGTCGAAACTTCAGGTTTGAGCGCTCAATAACTTCGTAATTATCGTTCGTTTTGAATTTTCGAGAAGTTTTACTTGAAATTTGCCTAGAAGCACCCTTCGGAAGTTTGATGCGAGGTTCAGGAAACACTTCGTATAGCACTGGATTTCGTCGTGCAGATGCGTGCATGTACTCATGCGCGGGAAAATATACAGCGCCGAGATCCGAGCGGTAGTAATTCAAACTTTCCTCCCTCTCCCTTGCCCTTCGCGAGGGCGGAATTAATCAATTTTTTCAATTTCACGGAGCTCGTACGTTGCCGAGTCGCGGCCATCGCGGCGACTTGTAACGGCGTGGAGTTAGCACTCGTACGCTTGTGGCTACTCCACTTACGTTTGGTATCGCGACGGTAGATCTGCCTGGTGAATTTATGGCGACGCGAGCACCGTTCCGACGGAATTTCGCGAACAGTATACCGCCGTTTCGCGCGATTGCCACACTCAGTTACTTTTATTGCCGTGTCAATTCGCGGACTGGCCTTTCGTCACACGATTGTTGGCCGCGGCGCAGCGCGACTTTCGGCTTGATAGAAGCGGGATGATACATGGGACAGTATTACGACCGTGGAATACGTGACAGTATATTGCATTTCGTGTTAGTAACCATGAGAGAGAAGAGTAGGAGAAAGAGAGAGGAGATTGGTCAAAGTGTGTGTGTGTGTGCCGGGTTAGATTTTATACTACTACCAGAAATGACTGTTATATCTTACTATCTACATCTTAATTGCGTTTAGTTCTTGCACGTCATCGAGCAAATTATCGCAGTATTAAACTTTACGAGTTGCTCTGTCATTGGATTTAACTGCTCAATTAATCACGAATCCGGCAGGTTTGTTTCCACGCTGCAATCTTGTTGTCGTCATCGAGAGGGAGAAAGAGAAAGAGAGAGAGAGAGAGAGAGAGAGAGAGAGAGAGAGAGAGAGAGAGAGAGAGAGAGAGAGAGAAAGTGAACAATATCGCTGTAAAGTCAATGGCGAACGAAAGAATATCTCTGTGGCGTTAGTATTCGTGATACTCGACATTGTTCCGCAACGTAAACCGACGCGAATGCGTTGGTCCGCATTCGGCGGTCTGCCGCGCAGCCACGCGAATTCGGATTGACGTTACGTCGAAAATAGCGAGTGAGGATCGCGGTATTCCAACCGCCGATAAATTTCGTATGTTACACTACTGACGACTGATGAGTTCGCGGTGTTACGGAACGTTAGTTTTCAATATGTAAATCACACAAAGACGTCGTGTTTTTGAGAAAATGTTTTGTTTCGTTGAGCGAGTGTAACTCTGTTTTAAATCGGAGTTCGCAAACGCATCTTTTATTACAAAGAATTTTCATGTGCAAAGATCAAGAACTAATTGTGCGCAAGTAGGATGAATTAAGTAAAGAAACTTGTGAGGAATCTGCAAGATAGTGCATTATCTTATTATTAAAAAAAAAAAATGTTCCTTGTCCGAACACAGTTCGCGGATTTCAATCGGAGGTTTTCGGAACAATTCGCCACTGTACGAGAGTAGCGCGCGAGAAGTCGAATAAGTTCCGCGCCGGGGATTTCCCTTTGAGAAGCCAAAATGCGCGCGGAGAACTTTGCGCGCAGGGATTTCGCGCATGGCATTATGCAGCCCCCAAATCGACGTCACTGGGAATTTTCGCTTTGCGAAATCGCGACGTCGTTCGTACGTATACGACGCCGTGGGGTTCACGAGTTTCTTATAAGGCTTACTCGCGTGAAATTCTCATGAGGGAAATACACCCCGTAAAGTGGACGAAAAACACATGAGAGAATATACTTGCGGAGGAAACAAAATAACTCGGACGGAATCAGAGTAAGAGAAACATCTTAGTCTTGAGATTCTTAGATTACATGCTTATTAGATTGTTTACTGGCATTTAATACTAATGTGTTTTCGACAAACATTTTTGACTGCGTATATCAATAAAAAGTAGCTTTTACTCTGTTTTTTTTCTGAAAGAATTAAAAAACAAAGTTTATTTGATTGTATAGATGTTTTGATTTGACACACAAGATAGACGCAACATATAAATAATGTATAAATAATAATATATAATATACAAATCAATTATTTCAAAACTAATTAGTAAAAATTAATAAAGACCGTTTCCGTATACCTTGACTTGAAGCACAAATAATATGACGCGAGCGATTAAAAATCAAACTTTAAACGAGATTTAGAGAAGTTAATTTAGAAAGTTCCCAATGTGTCGGAAGAATCATGACAAATAACAATTCACGTAAGCAGGAAGTGCGGTGTGCACAGCGTAAGCAAGAATAATGAACAAACGCTGGGTATGAAACGCCGGTGAAAATTGCGAAGATGATATATGAAGCATGAGAAATTCGCGAATTAATCACGAATTTCGTATATGAAGAAAATAGGATGGGAGGAGGAAGAGAGAGAGAGAAAGAGAGTAAATCCGAGGTAGAGATGAGAACGAAGCCCTCGCGTGCAACGCGTGCGTTCGTACGCGTGAGTACGTGTGACTGGTGGGTAGATTGGCGATACCTTACAGAGGAGATTGGCTAGCTGTGACCCAGTTCTGCCTCTATTCTGTTCCTGTCCTGGCCCTATCTGGTTTTACCACTTCGCTCTCGAATAGTCCGGCGCTACTGCAGAGACGACAAACGGGAGAAGAAGGATAGAAAGAGAGAGAGAGAGAGAGAGAGAGAGAGAGAGAGAGAGAGAGAGACAGAGAGGAGGGGACCGGATAAAAGAGAAATACGGGAACATGAGAAAAGGGTTAGGCGAGAGGAAGGAAGCGAACTCAGCCAGTCCCAGGTCTAGGGTGAGGTTCTTCCTCGGCAGTGGAACTGATCGCTATTCCGAATGGCTTGGTTGAATTGTAAAAGGAAAATCGAATTTGACCGATGCCGTTGGGAGAGAAAAGGCGGACGAGAGGAAGAAGAGGACGCGTGGTCGCTCAGGTGTGTCGCGGACGACGCGGTCTTATTGGGTGGATACGTACCCTGTTCGTAGGTGGAAAAGTAGCGCGGCCAGGGAAGGAAGACAGGGATTCTCACCGGGACGGAAGTAGGAAGGAACTATTCGGCGCGCAGAGAGGGGAAATCGAATCAACATTGCGAGCACCGGGAGATTCCGCGTTGAGACGCGAACGGGGTGAAGAGGGAGCGGGAATGAGATTACGTACGTTTGGAGACAATTATCGTCGAGCCGCGATTTCCGTCGACCATTACACTGCGCGAGGAAACCCTAGCGTTGTCGATCAAAGTCCCCCTTCAAAGCCGCGACGAGATCTCTTCGGCAGCATTGTCGGATCCAACAGCATTGTAAAGCCTCGTAATCCGCGGGCGCAAAAATAATTTGCCACGGAAAGAGAAAACATGTTGTTTTCTTCCAAGGCGACAGTTTCGTAAAATAATGGAAAAAATAGAGAGAAATAAAACTTTGAAATGATTTAATTAAATAACTAACTCAAGGAGAGACAGTTTTTGCTAAATAATTCTTATTTTTCGCACCAAATTTCCGACCTTTCGGATATTATTTGCAAAATTTCTTCGCTCCGAATATCAGTCATTGGCCGGTATATTCGACCGTTGCAAGAGCACACAGGATGTGCCCTTGGCATCGAGGAGGGTTGCAATGTACAGGTAACAGAGAGCGCTCGCTCGTGAAATTTGTCCGGAAGTTCGCACAAAGGGAAAACTAACCGCGTGCGGTAACGACTGCGAACTGCACCGCGGGGGTAAAGAGGGAGAAACAGAGGAAGCTTTTCCCTGCTTTTTCCGCGCGAGCAATCTACCTCTTGTCAACATGTTTGTTAAAGAGAGACAGGGGGCGGTGGGAGGGGGAGAGAGTCGGGGGAGAGAACAGCAGAAGACCACCGAGAGGTTGGAACACTCTCTTTCTCTCTCTCTCTCTCTCTCTTCGGTAACTAATGACAGTTCGGAGAAGTTTGCCTTACTCTCCGCGCACCGTTGCCCCTTCCAAGTTTTCCAATCGGCCAAAAACTCGCAAACTGACATTTACCTAGGAGGATTTACTTTGCGATATACCAGTACCGTCTCTTTCTCTACTTCACTGTTATCGGACGGCTCTTTCTTCTGGCGCGACCACCGACGTCGGGTGAGCGCTTTCCAATCATCCCGGGGGCGGTTCGACTTCGTTCCCCGCTTGTCTTATCGAATCTTTCTTTAAGCTAAAGGCGACGCGATAAAGTCCGCGAGCGAGCTCGCAGCTCGGCCTCGTTCGTTCGCAATAATCGGGAAGATGTTGGGACCGCGCCGATCGAAATTGTTTTCGTGCGCGTATCCTACCTGGAATCGTCTGAATGTTATCTTGAAGAACGTCGAACGTGATATTGGCTCGCGCGCGGAAACTCAATCAGAGAAAATGGAAACGACTATTTCACAATATGTTTTTCATCCGATCGTAATTCAAAGTATTTGAAGCATTCACGGTGTAAACTATGAGCGAAATACGTGAAAAACGGATTTTTGTGTACAAGCATTCTTTAGTAAAAAAATAAAAAAAATAAAAAAAAGTAAACATTTTGCAGTTGGAAGCAAGTTAAAAAATCTAAAATTTCTCGCTATATCCCAAATATTCCTTTTTGTCTGAAGCTATTATTCCAACCTACTATAATTCGATTTTTCTAATGTAAAATATTGAAATAAAGTACACAATCTCCTACATAGGCGGAAGAGAATGTGTATTTCGAAATTGTGAAGAGGAGAAAGTTTAAAATTGTTTTTTGTTTTTCTGGATTATATCTAGTTGTTGCAAATCCATTTATTACATTTTTTGAAGTTAGTGTATCGAGGATATAAATAAAATAACCGGAACGTATCGAAAATATAGGTACATACAGTCTTCCTGAAAAAAAAAAAAAAAAAATATTTTCACTGGTTACGTCAGTAGTTACATATATACATGTACACGCACACACGCACATATATATATATAAATACTTGCTACAAGCATGTCAGAGCACTCTTTCCATCTTGTGAATTACAAATATCGTCGATACTCCCGTGTGTAGTGACTTTGTATTTATCGGGAAATATTTACTCGGCGGTTGCAACAATTTTTTTCCCATCCTACCACGTGTGCGATCGGGCGTGTATTTACTACTGTACACGCGAGGTGCAATAGGTGTACGTACGTCGGAAGTGCTTGCTGAATATCGATCTACCGCAGTGCAGCGACTAGGCATTTTTTTTTCTTCTCGATTGTCCTCTGTCGCAAGTATGAGCGCGCTTCTATACTGAAATTAGCTTTCAACGACGATGAATTAAACGTCTCGATCCGACAGAACATTGACGTGACTTAATAATAGAATTATGTCTTTCACACGGAAAGTAAAACGGAAGTATATTATCTCTTTTATAAGAGGAAACGGTTTGAACACTTTTTACTTTCACTTTATTTTTGTTGCATAAAAAAAATTGTCACAAGGATCTTTCAGCGTTTTTAAATGTGTGACAAGTTTTTAATAACGCAACACACACACACACACACACACACACACACACACACACGTGTAAGAGAAAATATCGCAAATTAAAAAGTATTAAATTGTGTGGCAAATGGCGCACAATCGAGAGTAAAATTTGTTTAATTGAAACAACAGCTTTTTAATTAGCACGTTTGTTTGGCGCGAACGAAATTCTCTCAAGCGGGGCTGAATCGATTTGTCCCGCCGCGAGATTTTACCGCAAGTATCGCGGATGTTGTTGCGCTAGTTGCGCCTCAACGTTAAGACGCAGGCGTAAATGAATAAGATTATTATGCGTTGCGGCCGTATGCACTCGACCTTCGTATAATTTTGTATTCACTCTTGCAATCTCGCGGAACGACATCTCGAGAGCGCCAAGACAAGACACTTCCGCATTGCGCGAATGCCGTTAGATGTGCGGCGTTCACTTTGTTTCGCTGTGGTTTTTCTTTCTTTTCAAAAAGTCTTTTAGAGTTCTTAAGCGACGGGAATAGATAAATAGATAGATGAAAGTTACCAGATGAATACGGCACAGCATATTTTACTATAGTCATCCTTATTATATCACATCGTCGTTATCTTACTCATAAGATCGCTGGGGTTTCCTTGTCTTCTCCTCTATCGGTGCTTAAACATGTGTCGACATGTGGATGCCTCCCGTTGGGGATAATTCTGTCAAGGGACAGTCAACACAGTACGCGAAGTTTGCGCAATTAATCTCGCCTTACGATGAGGAGAGGACGTGCTTTTGTAGTGAGGAAGGCTGCGTCTCTCTCTCTCTCTCTCAAGGTGGAACCACGGCCAGTAACGTGTCCTACAGCTTAATCTTTAACTAATCCGGGCTCCCTCCGCGCGCGACGCCCGCCAGGAATTAGGAGAGTAATCCGAAACACGGGTTTAATGACCAGCTACTCCTCATATAGCCGCGCGTCGAATCTAAGGCGGTCGCGCGTTTACATAGCCTTAAGTAGCGATCTTAAGGCTTAGAACGAGATTGCCTACTAAGTTGTAAGTAAAGGAATTACTGAAGAGGGAAGGAGGGAGTGACGGACTTCGACACAAGCCGAATTGTATTAGTCGATTATCACAACGTGGGATTAGAGTGTGTCGCGCATGTGTGTCGGCTCCTGTAACAACAATGCTCCGCGATTTATTGTGACAGCAAACAATCGAGAAAATCAATACAAAAAACTAAATCCCCGCATATTAATGAGTGAGAACACAGTTTCGTCGTTATTTTTGCTAAACGCGATTATCAATAATTTGCGGCTAAAATAATATAGAAATGTTATGACTCGCGCCTAGATTATAACTTATGAATTATTCATTTCGATTTCAACTCTGCGTCAACATAAAGCTTCGGTATTACACAATGAGAGAGAGAGAGAGAGAGAGAGAGAGAGAGAGAGAGAGAGAGAGAGAGAGAGAGAGAGAGAGAGAGTGTTTTATCGCGTGTTACGGTTTGCCGGATCGCGCGTTTGATGTCAATCATGCAGTTTTTTCTCGAGTAAAGTATCGGATTCGCGTGAGGGTCAGCCTATACACTCGCGCTCATGCAACACAATGCGATTAATCTCCCCTCCAAGTCGACAAGTGTGTGCTGTGGCGTTGTCGATCGCGATCAAGAGGATCCATTAATAAAGTAGATCCGACAAACGATCCCAGCAAACTGCGGAGAGAGAGAGAGAGAGAGAGCGCATCCGCGGAATTACATCGTGGCCGTGCTCGATAGTTTACAGTTATTTATAACGAGATTTATACGCGTCCACGTGCGGAATAAGGACGTGATTTATGGCGCGGCGAGAGCAAGGTGATACTCAAAAATCGTTTCCTTCTTTTACAGCTGCGCAAACGGCAATTTATAGCGTGTAATCGTTTACCTGTCGTACGCTCGCGCGCTACCAGGGATTTTGGATCTATTGCATCGTCATAATAGCGATCGCACTGTAAAAGCGTATATCAAATTCAATGTCAGTAAATTTAAGTATGACAGCCCCCTGCTCCGAACACGCCGAATATTTCTCTCTCGCCGTGATTGTAAAATATAAATCCCCCAATCAAACACAATAAATTTTCTTATAACAACGCGCATTCTTTTCGCGTTCGCGAAAATTTAAGTGAGATATCATTTTGCGAGAGACAAAAATTCTCGTCGTCACGATTTAATCATATTTACAATATAGATTGCTCTCGCGCTCTCTTTTCGCTTTATATCCGCAACGGCGGAATTTAATTTCTCCAAAATGGAATATTTCTTTTGACAGACTAAACTGTGAAAGTAAACTTTGAAAACAAAAATTTCTAAATAATAAATTCGTTTCTCTTCTTTTTTTTTTTTTTTTTTTTTTTTTAAAATTTTTTTTCAGGACTCGCGCGAGATTACTCCGATTACACTCGAATTTTATTCACGATGAATGGATGCATTAATAGGGAGAATATACATTGTGCGCACGAAGGGCTTTGACACGTGAAGCCTGCTTTGTCGCTTGGTTGTGAAATGCTAAACGAAACTCGTGCTTGATCCCGCACCGAATATAGTTTGCGGCTTTGATAAGCTTCGTGCGCTTATCGATCGGACCACAGTCCGGGACGTTTAAACTGTCCGATCGTCTCGGCCCTAAATGCCAGCGAGGAAATGCCCGTTGGCGGCGATAATGCAACTATTATGTCCGCGGTTATCCCTTGAATCGGAACCGGCGCGGTTAACAGGTTACGAGAAGTTAGCGAGTTAATTCCACGCGCACGTGGCGAAGCGCGAACGTTCTTCCATAAAATACATTTCGACAGTTTTATAATAAATGTCAGTGATGTAACGAAACAATTTCCTTGTGCTGCATCATCAGCACAAGCTTTTTTTAAAATTTCAAGCTAAAAATTCTGTATGAGTAAAAATAATGAATTTTTAGCTCGCACGGAAACGTTTACTTTTTATTGCGCCAAATTTATAATACACCGTAAAGTTTTTAACTACCTATTTTTCCTGAGTTATATTTGGTAAATAAAAGCTATATTGCACGACGAGACGAGTATTTTAAACATATCGAATATTCTCGTTTGATTCGTGCTCGCTTAAATGGCTCATGTTTGGTCATTAATCACGACGTGTGGGGAGGGAGTAGATAGGAAGTAGACTATATCTACATTATTGGTTTGGTTATTGCCGTATTTGCATGTCAGCTATCTTTTATTGTCGATTAGATGATGAGCATTTTTATTGAATCACGATTCAATAAATGATATTTCCGATAGAATCTCGCATTTATCGTATCACCGCAAAATTGTCCGGTCGCACGCATTTGTCGCATAGATGTAAAACTCTCTCGCGCGACTACTTATACTCGATCGCGTTTCACTCGCAGCACACTCGCCGAGCGGAATTCATCTCTTTGTCTCTTCTTGTTTTGCCGTTAAATTTCATTCTACGCGGAGGCTTTTATATAATGCTTTTTAACGAGTTTACGTAAGCGCGACCAACAAACTCGAACGAAGTTCCGAGATTTATGCGCAGACTGTGCTTTTGCAGGAGAAGACGCCGCAACGAAGGAACTCGCTAGGTCGAGGCTAGAAGCTTTCGAGTTCCTCGAGACTCCGATGACCCAGAATTATCGTTCTTTTACCGCGCGGGCTTCCCAAGAATTTATTTTTATCGTCGAGCAAGTCTCGCGGTTGAACCTCAGCGCGAACGAATGGATATTGCATTAGAAGAGCTTACACCCGTTTTGCTCATAATTTAACTGTAAGTCTTTTTTTTTTTTTGTCTTTGTACTCCGTACTACTGTTTACTCGTATCGTATATAGTCGACGCGCGCAATAACGTTGCCTGACGCCGTTCGATAATCGATTGGGAGGTCGTATCGGGACGACAATTTCGAGAGTTTCTGTTTCTAGAATTTAGTTTCATTAATGAATTTGCGTCATATCGGCGGAACAACCGCGCTTATTTGAGTTCTGGTCAGGTAGTCTGCGTCCCAGGAGAGTTAGCCTGAGCAATGCGTTGCTTTTTAATTGGATTGAATTCTGCGGATCGAAACTCTCGCTTCAGTCATCGCGACATGTTCGGTACGTGGCTGTATTAAAATCGACCGTTCTCCACTCGTCGTCCTGGGATTTCGATTATATTTACTAAATGACGTCATCCGTTCGAAAGAGCTATATTCTCGCTCGCGTGACAACGTTTCTCGCTCGTCTGTTTTCTTTTTTCTTCTTTTTTTTTTTTAGATAGAACATCTACCGGGCGTATCGTCAAAAGTTCATCGCCTCTGCGTGTTATCGTAATTTTTTAGATACGATTATCTCCTTGCGACTTTTTAGGTTAATTGGAACGAAAAGGATGTAAAGTGTCGGCTGATTTTTGATCGCGCTAAAATTTCATTCTCTTCCCCATCTGCTTAGAAATACATGTGAACAATGTTATGAATTTTTCAGTTGGCCGTTGTACATGCTTAATTCGAAAAAGACGATTGACAGGTGTCCGCTGAATCCCGAAATTAGGTCGCAAGCTTAATGAGGTCGGTGATTAATGAAAATGGAAGGAAAGGTTCACACATTTCCACCGAATAAAATATTATCTTATAAAATAATAAAATTGAATTTCAACATGTTCCACGCCATTAACACTTAATGCACGAGCGTAATAAATTTACAAGTGAAAAGATACTGCGCGGAAAATTAAATCGGCTTGGTGTAATTTTATTCGGTTACAGTTTAATTGGTATTCCCGAGACCGATTGGCTCTCAGAGAAACTGTCAAACGTTCGTATTTTTGAGAGAGTAACAAAAAATAGTCACGCTGCGTCTACGGAAGAAAAACGGATGTGATTTTAGATATGTATGTGGCGCAGCACTCGCGGGCTACAATGCTTCAATCTCATATAAATTGAACCGCGAGATATTGGGACACCCGTATGTACCTTCGATACGCCGCTATAGGCTATACGCAAATAATAGCGATCGACACACATTGTGTAACAACAGAAGCTCGCGGAAATGCGGACATTTGAGCCATAACGGAACGTCACTCGATTCCGAGATCGCGAAGCGAACGGAACTGTAACCGATGTTTGAGTTCCGGTCATGTAACATACGTACCCCAAGAGAGATACCTGACCGGGGAGCAGACTGCGGGAGTTATCGCGTACCTGATCCTCCTCTCGCGTTCCAAAACGGCGGCACTTGGCTCACTTACCCGCAGAGACACCGTTGCTAAAGTTTGCGCCGAAGTTTCGCCGCTCCTCGATTCCCGACTCTTCTTCTGTGTTCTTAAGCTTCTTCCTTCGTTTTCTCCCTAGGCTGCTGATGTACGCTTATTCTAGCTCGCGGAGAGCGACGTCTCGGAAAGGATGTTCCTGTTTGCTCCTCTTCATTCTTCTCTTAACTTCACTTATTGTCTATCACTGTTATTCTAATTTATCGTTAAGTGGCGGATATTTTTCTGTCTTTCAAAAGCAGTTTTCCGAATTATAATTACGAAATTTTTGTTTTATCAAAACTCTATTAAACAATTACAATGCGTGCAGTCGCTAACTCGACTAGTGTAAAATTAAAAAAATATTTCCGAAATAACTTAATTAATTTTTTCGCGTATTCTTTAATTACAATACACATTTTAGAATATAAATACTTATATATATATATCTATATAAAGTTCTGCTCGCACTTTTTCCAGTCCACGCGGCAAACCGCGCACTCGTCCCTTCGCGGCCAAAGCCGGAAGTTAAGCGAAGAGGTAATCCCGTGCAAATATCTCGGAATCAACGATGGTTCCGCTAACTTACGGGCGAACAACTCTTTCCCGTTTCCGAGCTCGGGTTATCGCGCATAATATATTGTTCGCCGAGTGGAATATCGTGTCGCGGCCACCGCCGACGCACCGCAAACTGGAACGAACACAACCGAAAATTTTGCCGTCGACACAGTTGAGGAGACCTTGACCCGCGAACACAAAGCAGATTTGACACCATATGAAATGATTCAATTGAATTGTTGTAATATGTTAATGTGTGATACAAGCGATATACAAACGCGCGCGTAAATCATATTCACGAATCTATTGAATCGGAAATTCGCGATGGAAATTCGCTAAATTCAAAAGATTCTTGCGCACGCGCGCGTTTACCTTGCGGTTTTATATTTATTAAATAGAGAACCAATGCGCCTTTTGCAATTATCGAAATCGCGATATTCAATGGCGATTTGAGAAATAAATAGAGAAAATAAAGAAAACTATGCGGTTTTGACGCATGAATTTGTAGGAAAACCACGCGCGTTTGCTTGGTTAAGACAAATATAGATTCAAGGGCTTCAGTCACAGTCGTACAGACGATATGCTGACCCAACTCTTGCGCGTCGCTCTTCTATTTCTACGAAATACTCGTATTTGCGTTGCTGGATGCACGGTGTGAGTATACAGAAACCGCAGAAATAACTCCGAGCGAACGCACTTTGCGAAGGGAAACGACACTAGTACCTGTGTGTGCAGAAGCGGGAATTTGTTCGAAATGAAATTTTCGCAAACACCACCGCCCGATGGATTTTTCTCGCCCACCAACAAACTCGTATTCACTCGACGTAGCGGGTGAAAAATTTATACAGTATGATTCAATGAGCGATTTGTAACTTTAAGATTTAATTTTTTAAATCGGAGTGTGATTAAAGGACTTGACGTATATATACGCGTGATTTCGATTTCGAATAATCGAATGTGAAATATTGCATAACGTTTTTCTAAATCTCGAGTGTTGTAATCGCATTCTTCAACGTTTGCAAGTTTTGTTGCTTTTTCGTATCTGGTTTTTCAATGTACACGGATCTGATGTGTGTGTGTGTGTGTGTTGCAAAAGCTTCTTTATTAAATTCTCTCAATCGTTTTCTCAGATTATTTTCAAGCTCGACATTGCGTTTCTTACATACGTCGCGTCTTTATGAATCATCCTATACGTACGATATGTGTAATGCAGTTCGAGGGGTGAAAATCTGGATTGCCGATTGGATTCCGCGCGCGCAGGGATGACGGAAACCAAGTTGCATATCGCAGCCGCGTCTTTTCGCGTGCACGTGCGCGCCGATCCGCGTTTTTAACCGTACGTAGCCGTATCTTCCCGTACGTGCAATTCCGCGCCGTTTGCCGGAAACGAATGGCGAGAGAAATTCATCTCTCGCTCGGGACCCGAAATTACTTCGGGTAAAGCGCCCGGATATCGGAGAGCTCGGCGGAACGATCGCTGTCGCTCGAATAATTAATCCATTAGCCGAAATCTTCGATTTGCAGTGTCGCTCTGCGGATCGTCTTGAAGTTGGAAAAGTGGATGAAGTTTCCGACTCTCGGAAGCAAGAAATCGATTTCTCTAATTAATGCAGAATTATTTAATTTAATTTAAAATTTTAAATTCATTAAAAATTCATCGGTTTTGTTTTAACTCAAAGTCCAATGTCTAAAACTGATAACCAAGTTTTCTCTGATATCACCTTTGTTCCTATTAAAATTCTTGTAATCGAGCGCGTGAAACTCGCAATATACATATGTACGTAAAATGAAGTAGCGAACTCCGAGTTTGTTAAGTTAACGATGTGCGAAGTAACAGAACGTGACTTGAATGCGGTAAATAATGTATCACGCGCATAGTAATATGGTAAATAAAGATAACGAGACATAATACCGCTCTTGATGTAATAAAAAAAAAAAAAAACAAATTGCAATATAATGCTCTCGAGTAACAGCGTGAGGAATAATAATCCCTTTTCGCGACGGTTTTAACGTTATTTATCACTTTATACGATCCCGTATACGGAGGAGGGAAAAAGAGAGAGAGATATTAACTTTTCTGAGTGTGTGTGTGTGTGTGCAGACTATGGAAAACATTTGCTCTAAACTCGTTCGTGCCGTAACGGCTTAATAGCGCGCGAATGATATTACCAGAAATTCCGAATGTAGTTTTACGACGTGGGCGGTGCGCGTAACTCAGTCTCGCTCAGAATCCGTGGAAGCGGTATCTCCGAGCCGTCACGTTACGTTAATACGCGTCGTCGCTTGTGCTGATAAACTATAAGCGTCGGTAGTTATCGCGCGACGCGTCTCTCAGCCGTGCTGCCCGGCGGTCGGTCCACGCCGACATGACGTGTAAGCCTGTGCTATGTATCTTTTGTGCGCGGTGCATCGTAGATAGAAAATAGCGTAGCGAAAACTGGGAGAGCCGATAACCGTGCGGAAACGGTGTCTAATGGAGGTGTGGCAGAAAAAGCATGGATCGAC
The DNA here is from genome assembly GCA_014825455.1 of Pseudomyrmex pallidus. NCBI lineage: Eukaryota > Metazoa > Arthropoda > Insecta > Hymenoptera > Formicidae > Pseudomyrmex > Pseudomyrmex pallidus. The sequence goes on from QVNV01002355.1 coordinate 82,083, forward strand.
TATTTCCTGGCGGAAAAAAAAAAAAAATTGAGGGCATATATGCGACGTAATCGATGCGAAACTCGCGGCGATATTTAACCCGCGTTCAAGTTTTATTAATCTAAAGTTTTATTAATCCAAACATTCCACCAACATACTTTCTGACGAATCCCACGTTTTCCGAATTTGTTCGCTGCCGATCAAAATTCGCAGCCCCAGCATCATTTGACGCACGCTATCGATTATTGATAGCATTGGTATATGTAAAGATATGTGTGCACGCACTATGATCGGATAAAGTTTCGCACCGAGTGCCCGCATTTATTTAAATTTATTCCTCGATGTCCGATGGACAGTTTCTCATTTTCAGCGATCGCGCGATTTCGGAAGAAGATCGCGTAGGGCATTTCGCACCCGCTTCCCTTCATTTTTGCGGCAAATTCGTGAAGTCGGAATGAGAAAAGCGCGAAAGAAGATTTTTCAACCTTCGCAGTTTGAGTGTTCCGTGTGAAAAGTTTTTCATTCCTCGACATTATCCACTTATATGGTAGTTTGAAAAGTATCTGACGGAGCATTCGGCAAATTGCGCGTATACTTTTTTTTTTTTGTTGAGCAGCGGGACCGGCATTAATCTTTGTTCTGTGATATTGATTTAATCTGCGTTTGAAGAGGATTCGAAGAAGTTCGCGCGGGACGTATCGTATCCTGTTCATTTTCACGACAGGCCATTTGCCCGAGACCGTAAAAAAGAAAATGAGAAAGAATAAGAAAGGGAATCCCTTTCAGATCTCTCTTCGCACTTCAAATTTCTCGCGCAAGAAGTCTCATTTTTCATTGTCCCGACGTGTTTCTTTAATTTGTGCGGAAAGAAAAATTTCGTATCGTGAAAAAGAAGTCATACGACTTGAATGATAAGATAGAACGCGTGCTTGACATCTTATTACGCACTTTCGCTTTGCGGCTCCGTATTTGTTTCTCTGTTTTCATATTTATTTAATTTATTTCTTTAAATTTCTCTAAAACGAAATTGACTTCGCTCGCTTGTCGTCTTGTGAGACTTTCAAGTCTGACATCCTTTTACCTTTACATTCCTTAACGCGTCAAGTCTATATATTCCCCGGAGAGTGTTGATATTTATTTAATCCGCGTGAAAATGCACAGAGCCGAGAGAAGAGTTGCCCGTCACTGCAAGCGCGGGGGAACTTACGAGTCGACGATCGCAAATCGATGATCCGTTTATCGGATCGACCGACGTGAGACTCGGCTCGGCGAATTCAATGGCTTAGATATGTACGTATATATATATATACGAATCTCGACCAGACGAATCCTCCACGGTCGCCCGAATGTCGGAGGGGACTTTTACAATCGCGCGCCAAGGACTTATATTCGTCGCGCCAATCTTCCCGTCTCCCCCATATACCTCGCGTGCGTGCGGATGCACGCGCTTTTCTCCATTTTCCACCCCACCCGGCAGAAGAGTGCACCCGTTTGCACCGCCGAGTGGCGCAGCCACTCTTCCGGCATTCGCCACTCGATCTCCAATTTCGTCTTCGCGATCCGCGCGCTATTCCGCGCTCCTTTTCTACCAGGTCGAACGTCATCCCTCTCTTCAATCCTCTCGCCCGTCCAACAACGCAATCCTCTCTCGTCCTTCGAGTATCTGTAAGGCGGCGCGCCCTCTTGCAAGCGTCATGTGCGGAATGCGCGGATTCGCGCTTTGCAAAGCGTATTCAGCGTACTCGCGTCATTTGCTTCCCAACGAACTCCTTGCGAGAGAAGATCGAAAATGCAGAAGAGAATATATACGAGGTGTTCTAAAATTTACGTATTTTTTGCGGTTGTTATATGTTGAATGATTTTCGTGTCTGCAGCCACTGTCGTTCAAACGAGAAAAGAGAAAATGTCTCGTGCGACAGATAATGTAACACACACAAGTATTTAAAGTATATTTTTTTGAGAAAAAAGTATTCTTTTTTCTGTCGCTTTTTTTTTTACACACTGAATTTTTTTTTAATAAGTATTATATAGAATCATAATAAAAATTTTAAATGTGTGTAAGTTTGTTCATGATCTTTCACATTCAATCAAGGTTATTTTCCGACGTATTTCCGGAAGAACGAGCAAGGAGAACGAAGAAAAACGGGAACAAAGGAAACGGTGGAAATAATGCCCTTGGAAGGAAAAGAGCTCGCTTGTGTGTGTGCCGCGGTTCGAGCATCGATTTCATCCAATCACCAGCGCCTTTAATACCAATCAGCGATCGGCGGCCCCCTTGACTCTCCCGGGGAGCGATCGGACTAATTACTGATCGGGATAAGACGCGCGCAAAGTGATAGAGCGCGGTAATATGTGAACGAATATACTCAACTCGAGAAGGAGAGCACTTTCTTTTCTTCTTACCTCTTTCCCTTCTTTCTCAACGGCTTTTTTTTAAGATTACGAATCACACTATTATTCTGCACGGGGAAAAATAAGGGAGGGAAACTCCACGCGGTCGTTGAGAAAATTGAAGCGATATTAATCTGAAAAAGATCCTATATATATACGAGATCTCTTTTACGCGTAGGAAGAATTTTCAATATATATATATATTTACGGTGTACGTGTTCAAGCAATTTCGTGCAAAAACACATTTTAACGCTATATCTTTGTCAGTCGTGACGAGAATTCGAGGAAAATCGCGAAAAAGAGTGGAGGTTCATTTTTGTTTTTTTTTCTTTTTCTTTAAAGAGTTAACGCTCGAGCATCACCAAGTGAAGAGAGTTTATCGCGCTTATCTGAATCGCGAATGGCCAGTCGAGCGAGATTGGATCGTTACCGAAAAGTAAGGACATTCGTAAGTTTCCGACGGATACGCCAAAAATAACGTCGGAATAAAACGGAATCTTCCATTACCGGATTCACGGAGGAGGTTCATGCGGGGGTTATCTAAGCCTCCCCGCCGCCGTTATCTTAATGGCACTTATTGTCTTGACGTATAGTACGTTTCCCCTAGTCTCTCCCGCTCTCACCACCTTGCCTGCAGTTCCTCTTTCAGTTCTACCCTTTCTACTTCCGTGCGCATTAAGCTCGCGAGGGTTGTGAGAAGGCGCGCCGTCGCTGATGCCAGTCGTTATCGCGGGGAACTGAATACCGTTTCTTCTCTGTCTTTCATTCGCCACCACGGCGACATATATAGACTCGGCAGCGTATCTCTGTTTTCGCAAATTGAACGCCGCAATTTGACGGGATCCCGAGGAAGCGGGATGTAAAATTACGACTTATTCGTTAAAACCTAACGTTGTCTCGGCAGTCTCTTTTCACGATTCTAATTAAAATAGATATTCGAGGTCATTAATTTCGAGACGATCCGCGAACAAGTTCATCGCCACTATTCGGTTTTCGAATTCGATTCGTGGAAAATTATTTCTTCCGCCAGTTGCAAAAATTGAAATATCATTGCTCGAGAAAAAAATCAAATATCAGAGAGACTATGTAGGTAAACACGTATATTTTATTTCTAAAAGTGATTTCCGGAAATTGATTTCTACGAGATAGTAACAAGTAACTTCTTCAGGCCCCATCGTACAATATGTTCCACTTAAAAGTATAAGTTTGTTTGCCTAACGCACGGTGCTTGAGCGCGCGGAGTAATACGAGGCGTACTTATTGGCAGCGCTCTTAAAACAGGAAATCGCGAGGCGGATGTTGCCCGATGTGCTTCCACTAATATGACCGGGAAAAGATTCGATTCACGGTGGTTCGGCTCTCAACGTTTACTTCCGGCAAACATCAGCTCTTCTCCCTCTTTTCTTTCTTTTTCTCTCTCTCTCTCTCTCTCTCTCTTTCTCTCTCCGCGCTTACGGGAATATGACCGCGCTCATTGTTTCCGATTTTCCGCGTTCGCGTACATTTTGCCGCGACGACGACGACGACGATGATGATTAATATTGACGCGGTTATATACCGGGGATAGAGTCTGCGCCGTACCTGAATTATATGCGAACTTTAGTGGCCTCCTGTCTGCCCTGCCGACGTCGGTGTGTCCCTAGGGATGTCCCGGTTCGTTGACACGACAGTCAACGTCATAGGCCAGGACGATGTCTCATCCTGCCGCTTGCTAAGCAACGTCGAGTATTCTCACACCACGCGCTATACTTCCGATTAAATTAGAGCTCAACGCAGCGAGAAATGGAAATTACTCATTTTCGTGTCGTCTATTAATATTAATAAAAATTAAGAAGAACTGTTTTAAACACGCGACTATAAAAGCCAGTTACATTTTCGGATTTTATTCTAATGGTGGTTTTCTTTTTGTTTAAAAGGAACTATACATAGAATTTTTATCCGCTCTGTATTACATGCAATTTCGCAGGTGTAACTTTTCCTACATTCCTCACACTTGGGTCATATTGCTTCGCATTTATTTATATCGCTACATTTCTGTCGCGCATCGTCGATAAAAAAAGAAAAAAAAAAGAGAGAATTCAAGCTCCGAGGAAAAAGTTCGCGCCCGTCGCGAACGCGCCGGGTGCGGAGGAGCCAACACGGCGGGATTATTCTTAGCGTTTTTCATGGCGATTTTCCATATTAACGTGCACGAAGAAGTTGGCGCGGCGCGAATGCGAACGTCGATGCTCGGTCATTTAGCGCGGTAAGTGGTGCCTTCCGCGTTGGGTAGAATAAAAAAAAAAAAAAAAAGAAGAAAAAACAGAAAGAGAAAAAGAAGAGAAATGGAGATACACATAGTCCATGTAACGCGGAATCGATAGCCGAAGAATTACGAGAAGGGGGAGCGGCGCGTGTACACGGCTGCGGAATAATTCAGTATTCTCGGCATAAGTGGTGCGCGCGCGCGTCGCGAAACGAACACATGCGATTCTGCCGGAGGGTGAACTGCAAGAACCTGCCCGCGAGGCGGAAAAGAGCCCCCGCCACAAGCTCGTTAATTATACAAACGCCGTTCGTGCTCACCTCGACGCGGCTTGCTGACGCGAATACTCGCACTTCGCCCGTGCCGCTTTGTTGCGCGTCGATAAGCGCGATAAGAGTGTTTTCCACCTCCCGATTCCGACAGTCAACTGTCTCCCGATCGGCTATTTTTATCTTCTGCTATGCGCTTCCACGTACGCTTATTGTGACAAATAATAATGGAAAATCACAGCACTCGGAGTAGAAAAAAATTCATAAAAAACTAATCAGAGATTAGAAGCTGATCAATATTTATTAATTTAGAATCGTTGTATCAAGTAAATAAATAGATAGAAAAGTCTGTGTAGATAAAGTTGGCTAGAAATTAATCAAAAATTAGCTACATTAAGTAAAAAGCTACATTAACAAATAAAAATTCGAAAACGATTAAACTCAGAAAATAAAACCGGTTAGGTTTTTGTCCTGTAAATACTCAAAATACTCTGATTATTATTTTTCAACCACAAACCTAAATGCGTTTAGCGCTAAAGTAATTAGTAAATAGCGTCTAATTTTTATTCAGTAAAAACTTGAAAAATATTCTAATTATTATTTTTGAACCACAAATTAGTCAGAATTGGGCTAGTACAAACTAATCGGTAAACGACAACTAGTCTATGTCTAGTAAAACTCGGAATATTCTGCTTGTTAAAAAAAATACAAAATAAATATAATATAAAAAATTTAAATTAATATATTACTGGTGAATATTCAAGAAAACTGGCTACGTGATGTTTTAATTTTTACTCGGGACTCGGTGAGATGTGGAGACTGCAAAATTTTTTAAATACTTTAGCCGAGATTGTTTTTTTTTTTTGTGAGAGTAAAAATTAAAATAAAAGAATAATCCTTTTTATCAGTTCTGAATGAATTAGCATCGCATGTGAAATCTCATCGTTTCGCAATTTTTCATTGTCGCACGCAACATGTATGACAAGGAATAGTGTTTTAATGTGGTCTGCATATGTAAATTACGAGTGATGCAAAATGAGATGAATGTTTTATTCAATCATTCACTGTTTTTATTAAACGCGGTCGCGACGTTAACTAATTAACAATTCGTAAATGAAAATGGCAATTAATTATGTCATATAATAAACATACCGTCTGCAGAAAGGATATTATATTTATATATGTGCATAAAACAATTTGTATAAAATTCGCGCGTCTCTATATTATATATATACATATATGTATAAAATCAATTACTTATTCGTTTTAATTTCAAGCGAAATTAAAAAGTTGTGAAATTTATATAGTTTAGCTTTGTGCGGACGGAGATTAAACCGACGTGTCGTTAATACGAAGCGATCGCCATTAATCTTCGCGTATCGAGCACTGAAGTTCAGCATCGGCAGGTGATTTCGGCGCACACTTAATTACGTTGCAACAACGCTCGCGAGTATTGCTCGGGGTCCTTGACAGGATCCACCGTGAAGTTTAGACTGAGTTTACCCGTTAATGACTGGGTACATACCAGAGAATGTGCTCAGGTACACCGGTGGCCACGTATTCGCCGATGTTGGCTCATCGGCTTCACGTTGATGAAGAGAGTATCAACGATACGCCGAGCGCAAAGCGATAGAATCTAGTTAGCAAAGACCTCCCTTTTTCAACGCGCGCCGTATAGAAGCGCCATCCAATCAATGGCTACTCGGGCAAAGACTGTTGATCCATGTAACTTAGTTTTGTGAGTATCGCAAAATGATAGCACTTTACACAAATGAGAAGCATTTTCGCGAATACATACTTTCACAAGAAAAAGAATGACGAAGAAGTTCGTCGGAGATATAATTGTATAATAATTATGTCATGAAATAAATTATGAAAAGAAATATACGTTATTTACGTATACTCTCTCTCTCTCTCTCTCTCTGACTTGCGGTGTAAAACGCGATTTTAAATGATAAACATCGTTTGCCTGTTTTATCTATAGTTTTTTCGATACTTCTTCATCACGTCGTTCTCTGTATGAATAAACCAGCAACAAATTTTAGAACGCGCTACATTTAGAAGTTTATCGATCTGCGCAAGCTTATCTTACGTATTTACCTGTTTTGCTTCCGAAATGCCGTTTCGGCTTCAATTCTACTGAACTTCATAAAACACGTAGCGCGCGGTGGCATACATTTGAGCGTGAATTGTACGCGTCTTATCTGTTGCAGTTAGATATCCGCGTGAGATCGCGCTTTGTTTTATCGCCGACTGTGCTTGCGCCGAGTACGAAAACTAACACAACAGGCGCGCCGATGAGTTTGTGTACATTCACTATTCAACGCACGCACACGCGCGCGCGCGTTTTCGCGCGTCATTATTCAAACGGGGCGAGAACTTTAATCGCGAGAACTTTAATCACGCGATTCCAAAATTATCTAGCCGACGTAGAGAAGAACTTCGCACCGAGAGCAGAAACGGAGGAAAAGGAATTGCCTCCGCCGTCGTCATGATAAAGCGATTTTACTCGCACTTGACACTACGCGGCGACCCTTTTCGGGAGGGTTCTCTCGAAGTTCGCAGGTCTCACGCGAGAGGTGAGAGATATCTCAAAGACTTCTCTCCCTGCTAAATATCGCGCCCATCTAATTAAAGAAAATGTTACGCGACCTTTATCAAGTCGAAAGACACGGTTGAGTTAATCGGCTGTTTTCAACGAAGAAGGAATAAGTTCTCTTCCAACGTGATTCTCTCCATGCGATTTAATTCCCGGAGAGATCAGTAGCGATTTTAGATCGGATAGAATTCAATATTTATTGAGAGGAGTGCTCTGGTTTATAATCATCGAGAGGGGAAATGTTTTAGAATAAAACGACTCGAAGTAGTCGTCTGTCCCATCGTTTTGCTCACATCGCGAATTTCTGTAACCGCGCGCGGCATTTAAATTTAAAGATTACGACTGTCTTGGTCTCTAATATGAAGGTAACATTTAGATGCGCGCGAGGAATGAGAATATCTCAGACACTCGAATTTCCCATTTGTTCTAATTGCCAATCCTAAGTAAGTTTCGCCCTAGACAGAAATCGATGCCAATCCGCAAAAGGAATCGGGCAAGCGCGTTTTAGAGCTGAAAATGTGCGGCGAGAGAAGATATATAGGGGACTACGCGCTCGCGCGCCATGAAAAATCGATGCGCCTAAAGTATTCTTCTCGCGTGTACGCGAGAAACACTGATACGTATTTGAATCTAATCGACGTAGGTGCGCCGCCCGCGCTGGCAGTAACCGGGCCCGCGACACTTTCAATAGCACCGGCGTTACGAATGACTGCGCCCACGTAGCAGCGTGCATATCGTATTCCAGCCGAGACGGATACATACGCCACCCCCGTACACGGGGTGTGTTCCAGCTTCATCGTCATTCTTTCCGCTCGTTTAACCCTCGACGAATTCATCGATCTTCTTTAACGGAGATTCGGTTGTCGTGGCCTGTCGCAATTTTTCGACTCGCTGTGTTTAACCTCTCGCTATGCGCGCTTTGAATTATAAGAATGTTTGAAATAAATTTGCCTAAAGTAGAAAAACTACACTTGAAATCAATATAAAATATTAACAAACTTTTTTAGTTCAAAATTCTGAATTATTTGCAAGAGAAATCGAAGATACTTCCGTTGCTTTTTTCTTTAATGAACTTTTATAGTATTGTTCGAGACACCGTGTATATATATATATATATGCAGTAAAGAATTTGAGCGAGATTTATGCGCGCGTTTTCATTAGACCGCATCGTAGCTGTCGGAGAACCAAGTCGATCCCCGCCGACCGGATTGGCATTCCGGCGCGATCGATTTCTCCTTACGTTTCACGGCGATAAATATGTAGAAGCCCGCGTATTGCTTTATTGCAAATTGCGCTCACGCTCGCGGGAGTACTTGAATTCGAGATACCCCCTCCGACTGGATCTCTCGCGAGGCTGAGATTATCGATTCACCACCTCCGCCGTTCCCAGGTGGCAAGTACGCGAGCAAACTCCTATTTACTTTATCGAAAACCGCGCTTATTTATGTGGTACACACGCTTAAACGTGTGTAACTAACCAACAAATTACGCGCGAAAACGATCGACGAGTTTCTTTCAAGTAGTGAAGGGCAAATCCGCTCTTGAGGTTTAACAAACGAATTCTTCAAAAAGAACGTCGATGTGTAAAAAAAGTTGATTGAAGATTGACAACAAATGTGTTATTTCCAATTGCTACGATACACGTTTAAAGTCTGCTTTAGAAATTATTTTATCAAAGAGCTTTAGTGGTTTATCACCCTTTTTGCTTATATCTTGTTTATGTTCTTCTGCGTACAACGTGTTCCTAAATCACCGGCGTGGTTAATCGAGGATGCTGTTTATCAAGAAACACCTCCCTGGTGAAAAAATATTAGCTCCCTTAAGGGTAACGAAATAATTCAATTCTAGCTGATAGCGACGAGTCCGCCCTCGAATGCCGGCCGCGGATGATGAGGGACGGCGGCGGATAGGGTTGAGTGGTGACGAACAGGGCGAGAAAGAGAGAGATATATATATGTATATATATATATATATATAAGAGGTTGAGCGACACGAACGGGGTTGTAGGCAGGCGAGAAGCGAGTGTGTCCGGAGTTTGAAGCCCTTAATTGCTTTTTAAAACTTTCAAGTTCGAGTTCTCGAGCTTCCACTGCCGCCTAACGGGCGACTCTCATCGCCACCCCCGGTCGCACCCTTTGCATTCTACTTAGGAATGTTCAATATTAGTTTTCCCTATCGGAGGTTGCGCGAGGTTCGGCTAAGACGACAGGCGAACAAGACGGATGCCAGAAGACGAGCGGAGAATAAAAAAAATAAAAAAAAAAAAAGGGAAAGGCCGCGGGAGGTGAGCCGTCGATAACTGGACGTCGGGTTTTTGCGCTTCAGGCAATTAACGTTACCTCTGCCTCGAAAGAAGAAGCTACTCTCGAGTATCGGTTTGTCTATTCCCCGAACGCCGGACTTGTCCTTCTTTCGGCGGGAAGCAAACTGCCCGCTCGTAGAAGTTTCACGTTGCTCTCACCCTTTCTTTTTTTTTTTTTTCACGGAAAGGAAGATACTTTCAGCACGCTCGAAAGTTATCCCGGAGATAGGGAGAGGGAGAGGCGGCTTCCGTCGCGCCGCGTCAAAGTGGAACGATTGTCGTCGATGTTGACTTCAGAGTTGTTCTATAGGAGTGGAGACAGCCGACTGTTTGCGTTGGCAATTAGCTGAAATCTGTTGTTATAAAAAAGTATATCCTTTCTCTGTAAGCTACTTTACACTTTCGGGAAATTGAAAAAAGTTGTTCAAATGAGATATTTTAACAAGTAGATTAGTTATATATATATATACATATATATGAATTATTCTGGCTATTAAAAAGTATTAAATAAGGATAATAAAGTTTGAGCCCGAAGACTTACGCGGGGAGATTCATGTTACATGTCATTCGTATTATTCTCAAATTCGGATAATCCTAAACCGCCGCCTCGAATATATTAAGCGTCATTATGAAAGGATCGTTTTTCACACGAGGGAGTCGTCCCCCTTTTTTTTTTTACCTCCAAAACGTTTGCCTCGCACGAAGTGAAGATTTGAAAGCGGGAGAAACGGGGCGATATCGAGCTTCTGAAACGGGTCTTTTCGAGGAAGGAAGAGCGCGTCATTTGCTCAGCAAGTGATATCTCTCCACTCTGAAATTGGGGTACGCCCCTTAAATTCAACGACTGTCGCGCGACGTTAGCTGTGAGATACGATTTCTGGTGTAATACCAAAAGCGAAAGAACAGAGTGGGAGCGTTCCGTATAGAGAAGAAAAGAAGTGGATTTTCAATTTCGAAAGAATATAGACCGTAGTTCGCGTGTTCGCCGTGGTACCGAATGAATCCCATTTGTTATCTCTTTATTGTAACTTCTCCCCCCCCCCCTCTTTTGTAGTAACGTCAATATTACATTGATTTCCGGATGAGAGGAGAACGCCGGCGACTTAAAACTCCAGCGACTTCCTGGCGCGCCGGACCGAAATGTGGATAATTACATTTGGCTATCGGCAATTTCTCAGATAATTGTTAAACACACATTTCGTTATCCACATAAAGCGACATTGTTCTGTTTGTCGTCGTTCGGTAAATTATTTTTTAACGTTTCGGGAGAAAAACAGGATAAAAATTCGCGTCGTTTTTAAAGGCGAAGAAGTCTGAGCCAACAACCCTAGTCGCTTTCGCGTAATAGGGCGAGCTCTATTAGACGCCATTATGGAACCGCGCTCCCTATTACGCTCTCTTCTCTTTCTCTTCGCACTCAACTTTGGGATTCCACGAAGCACGTGGCCCAGATCTTTTATGCTACGGTTTCCGGGAGGGAGCTCGCGCGCCATTTGCCCACATCGCGGCTGACGTCTTTAACTTGCAAAATGGGATCTTCTCCGCCCTGCTCTCACCCTGTTTTCTTTGACCCGACGAGTATTGGAACGGCAATAATTGCGAACTATACGACTACCATCCCCTCTAGATGCACGAGCGGAAGAAAGCACGTCGAGTCGCAAAACGAACAAGTCGAATCGAAGAGATTTACGGCGCGTGGGTAGCAATGAAACAACAAAGTTGCGAAAGAAACAGTGCTTGAGTTAGCAGAGGATGTGTCTTCGATTCTCAAATCCGATCTGTGTTTGTCTTCTTGCTTATATCTTGTTCTTGCGAAGCAACTACCGTACAGTGCCTATCCCATAGTTCAAACAGGATCCGTTGTTTTATCTTGTACTCACATACATCTTAGTCGAGATGCTTTTTTATTTTTTTATTTTTTTTCCGGAAAAACGCGCGTTTCCATAAAACTTTCAAATTTATAGCAGACGCTTTAAGTGTTCATTATTCATATCCTAGTTCTCAATTTCTTGCGAGTCGTAGTTCACAACGCTCGCAACGAGTATCTCCAACCGTAATTGCGGTGATTAACGCGTCTCTTTATGTTCCCGGAGTTATCACGGGTTTGCACTCGATCCTCTCTCGTGAACGTCATTCCCGCTTCCGGTGGAAATCTTCTCCTCGCTCTTTTCTTGCTGATATACTTAAGGACGCAGCGGGTTAGGCGGATCTTTTAAATCAGGATTTCTGAGATCGAGCACGTGGCTTACTCGCATCGCAAATGGCAGACTCTCGGATCTCACAATAGCTCTTGCGTCCTTTGAACTCGACTATCTCAGGGGATACTCACGAGCCACTATTTTCCGCGAGACTTCTGCATAAGAATGTATCGAACAAGATAAAGGAGAGGACATTTATCATACTGCAGAAGAAAATCCCCCGAGCCATTTAATGAAAGCGCATAGTACAGCACGATATGGGTGGCAATATTTCAAGCGATTTCGAGTTAAAGCTACATCTCAGATGCTAAATCGGACATCGACTTTAGAGATTTCGCGTTAAAGATAATAAAGAGAATAAAAAATTAAGTAATTTATAAAATCTTAAAAAAGAAAATCTCTGCTCTCTCTCTCTCTCTTTCTCTCCCTGTCCTCTCTCTCTCTCTCTCTCTCTCTCTCTCTTTCTTTCGTACATGTTTAATTGAGATTCCCATGGTAAAGCTCATTTGAAATTCACCGAAGATGAGACATTATTTATCTGCAAGCTTGTCTTTAATATCTTTAATGTTGAAAGATTGATCGTTCTTGAGGCACACCGTACGTATAAAACACTTCGAAAAAGGAACTTGGCCGCAGCTTGATCGAAGACAGGATAACGAGAGTGCATAACGTAGTCAAAGGGCGTCTCCAGAATCGATCGGCGGTGAATCGCGTGATTCCCACCCGCTGTGCTTCCAGCGCGCGATGCCCATTTCCCTCCAATCGACCTTCCATCTTGGCCCAGGGAATCTTTCGATTTCGCCCGGATCTGGGTCGCCACGTTATATCCTCCATCCTTTTCCCCTCCCCCCCCCTTTACGCCGTTTTCCTTCGAATCAGGCGAGAACGGCGCCCGATTGTCTCAGCCGGTGCTGAAACAAACGTAGGTGTGCCGACGATTATACGCGGTGGAGTCTAACGGACATGGAGGTTCTTCACGGTGGAAGAAGGTGGAGGAGAAAACGCGACGTGGCGCTCGGCGATTATCGAAGAACGTGAATGGGTAACACGTGAGCGGCTTGCAAATCCGTCGCGTCGTCCGCCGATTGCGAGACTTCTGTGATTCCGTCGACGATTTTTTCCTTCACATCCAAAACGTGTCTCGAATGGCAAAGTACGCTCTTAATCTGGGTCTCTGATACTTTTAATGGCGGGACAGAGAGATCGATAACAATCGTGAATATGAGAGATGTTAGAATTGATAATTCTAAAGTAATGTTTTTCGCAAATATGCGGCGAGTTAATAATTGATGTCGCAAATGTATATTGTAATAACGTTTTGCATATTTAACACGTATGATATGTATATTCTGCCGATCTTTCGCCATTTTATCAATAACAATGCCGTTTTACATAAATCATACGTGAGAAAAATCAATCTGTCCAAATAGAAGAATCAGATAAAAGAAGAAACTATTTCTTCGTATCTTTTAAAAGTTTACACATAAAACGATAAATTTATTATTTTTGAGATTACAATTTTTTCCAACACGCGTAACTATCTTAAAAATTGCTTAACACTCCTATTTACGCATTCCTATACACCCACACATGTTTGCCTCTCAGTTTTTTTCTTTTTCTTTAACCTGTCAGCCTTGTCATTTTTCCTATTTCTCAATCTGCTTGCCGCACGCCGCAATCTACTCTCGCCTCTTTCTTTATCATCCTACTATTTCTACTTCCCATTACGCTCGCAAAGGGGACCTCCGTTTTCGTTTACTATTTTCTTTATCATACATTCTTTTTCTTGTTTTCCTTCTCTCTCTCTCTCTCTTCTTTCGTTCCATTTTCACTCACTTATTCTTTTATCCTCTCTCTCGCCCTCTCTTTCTCTACGAGCTTTATATAAATTTTTATTTTTTTACGGCCCGGAACGCCGGAGATTCCAGGTTCGACTTCTGGCCGGGGAGTTTTTTTCGCAATATTTTAAAATTAGTTAGGGAGGTATTCGGGGTTTTCTCATGTATAAGATGCAAGTATAGCATCCTGTATGAATTTAGGAATTGAAATTTCAATTCAAAAACTCACGTGTAAAAAATTTACATGTGAACATGTATATATTTATGTACGCATATATATAGATACGCATATTTTCCGCACAACACCCCGCGATCGGCTCGTGAGACCTTATTTGTATTTCGTGGTTTAGTAACTTTCACGAGCCCCTATATATTCTTTATTAATTATTAAATTTTTATTTTATTTTGATCAAGTTATTGTAAAGTTCATATATTCTCTAGTAATTATCGCTCATTCTTCGCGTTTTATCAAAAAAGAAGAGACTTCGTTACTTAAAAACTATAACAACGTTGTCGAAATATTAGCATAAGCACAAAACCTCGTCTGATTACAGCCTCGTATACCGATTAGTAATAATTGTATTCTAACGAAACGTGTGTGTGTGTGTGTGTTCGCCAATGACATGTTGTGCTACGAATCGGTTAACGAATCCGTGTGTAGCCAGTTCTCCAATCAAGCGCGATTGTCCCGAGATGTGTAAGTGGCTTGATCGTGTAAAAGCGACCCCAAGTTTGGCGCGGTCGGACACGTGTACGTTTCGCGGCGAACCGCGACAAGCGAACCGAGGGCTACTACTGTCGCTTGTATTCGGTATATATTGCGCGGCCACCCTCGATAGCCGCCCTTCTTCTCGGGGATGAATCGCGTATGCCCGCAGTATAGCCGCAGATCATTGACGTGCGTCGAATGGAATTGATTCCCCGACCGGGCTTAAGGGTGGCTTAAGCCATCTATATGGTTGAAAAAGTAATTAAGTCTAGACTTTTTTAATCGCGATGTTATTAAATGCTTTAGGTGCTCTATTATTGTGTTTGATGCAATAAGTCATATCCTGATACAAGTGTGATATACCGCTTACGTAAAATATAAATTGACTTTGTTCTGTTAAAATAAAATGCTGACTTTGTTTCACAGAAACATTAGATTAGCAAAATAGACAATCGCTCCAGATCAATACATCCCATCTTCAACATATATATATATATATATTTTTTTTTTTTTCTAACGTTCTTCTCTCTAAAGATGGCTGATATAATAGTTCGCCTGATATAATTTTTGATCGTAAACCTCACGTGAGTTTTGATTAAAAGACGCAGTCGAGCGCGCAATTCTCAGCAGACGTCGTCTATTCGCGTCGTATATGGGATGCCTCTTTTCTGGAAGCACCGATTTTTATCGGCGACTCGGGTATAAAGGCCCGATCCTTTGTAGTCCCCCGTTTTTCTATCAATATTTTTCGACAACAAAAAGCGGAAAACGAGAACACCGGTCTTGACTTGGGACCGTCCTTTGTGTTTCAGAACGACACGATGCAAGTGGTTTGGCAATATCACGTGGAGGAGCCGGTATCAGCAGCCGGAATTTTACCCGATCACGGCGCGGTACGGGGGTCGAGGCCCTTGTACTTGGTGCAGCGAGACGCGCAACCTAGAAGAAACTCGCGCAATCAAGAATCGGAGCCGCAGCTGAAGAGCTGGGATATTTTAAATAAGCAGGTGAGTCGCCGTGTTTACATTTCATCTGCGATCTCTCTTCTTCCTTTTATTCTAGCTGAGTTACAAAGTAACAAAAGAGAAATGGGACTCTAATAATGAAGAAAATTGAATTTATCTTCTGTCTCAAAAAAGTTGGCGCACGTTTGTTTTTGTTTTCCGTAAAAGTCGTCTTCGGATTTTTCTTGACTTACGTAACGAGAAATGATATTTCTGAGCAAAGTAACGATTGCGTTCAATGTAGAAGTCGTCTTACGTGCTCATAAAAATATACATTGCGAAGAAAATACTTGATACTTACATAAAATATACTATGTATATAGGTAAATGTAATATATAAAAGATGTATTCTCTCTGTCGAGATAAATACTTAACTGACTGAAGAGAAGGAAGTGTGTCGTTCTCGACGTAATTAAATGAGCGAGTGGGAGAGAGCACAGTTGGTGCACGTTGCATTTATTACGATTCGCGTTATTACGATGGCACGTGACAAGAAATAAGAACAAAGTTAATATTCATCCCGACCGCGTAGAAATTTGCGAGCGCGAACAAAGACGATTAAAGAGTTTTAATTAGAGTTCACGAAAGTGGATCTGCCATCGGCGTTGTGATATTAGACTCGATTTGCGCGGAGGCCAGATCTCCCCAAGCTCTGAAAGGATTTAAAGTAACCGAAGTTACTTTACTCGGACATCGTAGACGAATCATTGTCGGAGCAATAACTCATTAACTCGACATTAATCTCAATTCGATTTTGTTTAGAATTTTCTCGAGTCACAAAATGCGTGTTTAAAATTAGTTAGTTGAACTATTTCTTTTGTAAGTCGATCGAGCGGAACTCAATGTCTCACGTCGACATTGTGAAAACGTCAAAACGGAGAAAGTGGAGAATTTTCACTGACGAAACAGAAACTGATTCGACATTTCACGAATGAAACACAAGCCAGCTTGACGTTTTGATATTGCAGAGACGCGGCAGATTATTCGTTTGTCCGAATCCCCGAGATGCGAGCGAGCTTTTTCGAAGGTCGGTCTCTCTCTCTCTCTACCTCTCTTCTACATTTTGTGTCCGTCACTCATACAACACGCGTGTAGGTCGCGTGTTGTATCGCGCGCGTGAGATGAATGTTTCGGACGCATTTAGCGTGTTCGGCGTGCGCGTGCGACAGGATTTTTATCGGACACGAAGCGTATAAGCGGCAGGAGTGAGAGAGTAAAACAGAGAGAGAGAGAGAGAGCGCATTGTGCGCCGAATTTATGATGGCATAAATCTTAACCGGGTCACATCCGGCAAAAACTATTCGTTCATTAGCGTCGCCGGGTCGTAGATTACGAGGTCGGCGCTATCGCTGGGAATCGGACAATGCTAATTCTACACCGTCTGCCCCGTCTATGCTGTTTATATCGAGACCGGAATTGGACCACGCGCTCGCGTATTCCGCCCGCTGTCCCGCGAAAAAGTGCAAGATCACTCGCTGAACGTGCTGATAAACGACCCGGAAATGTTTACCATGTAATATCGTTTGAGACAAGCAAACGCTGCTTGGCACGGCGTGTATTTCTTTCGCAAACAGGATATATTTGTAGTTTGTCGAATTGTATTATTTTTCTGACGGAATTTATATGACTGCTGAGATTGCAAAACTCTGTTAGAATCGCTGTAGTAGAATAATCGAGATAACAGGTCCTTCCCTCTCCTCTTACACTTCGTATGTTTGCTTTTCCGTTTCTTTCTCTTTAAAACAACAGCACGTGTTTGTTTTATTTCAAACGCCGCGTAAAATTAAAAGGTTCGAAAAAAAAAGAAAAAGGAAATCTAGCGCAGTGCGTGAAGTTCTACGGTACGAATCCAAATATTTTTTATAAAAACTATGCATTCAGACTCTCTCATAGAAATGATCGATAATACGGCTTTTAGTGTTTGTGCAAGATGGCGGAATATTTAATAAAAACAAATAAAAAAAAAGGATGAGCAGCGCGCTTCTTTGCAGCATTAGAATATCGTTGACCATCGCTTTATTCCCGCATCTCGACCCGCATCCCCATTTTCACCGGAATATCGCGAGGAAGTTCTTTCTTAACTTTCCCGGAAGTTGCCGAGCGGTCAAGTAACTTTTGTAGCGCGCTACAATGAATATGAATAGAATAGGCACAAAGAAGACGAAGAAGCTGATGGTGAGCAGCTCCGGTTTGCGTTGCGGCGTTTCTCAGGTTTGCGATATTCTCCCGTCCGTTAAAACTTGCCACCGCGGTTTGTTAGTTCTTACGTTCTCGTTATATATTCTTGAAGACTCGTCGTCACTTCGTTCTCTCACAAGTTTCGTTCGGACACGTTGAAAATTTCCTTTATCAGATTTAGAGAGGGAGAGAGAGAGACAGAGAGAGGGAGGGATTGAAACTCACAAATAAATAAAGCCATAAAAGTATCTGTCCGCTTCGAGGTTTTTAGCCATTAAGACACCTCATGTATATTATTGTGCAAATTGCAAACGATATAACAAAAAGAATATTCAAGGCCCCGACCGACGAAGGTAGTCTCCGCAGCTTACAGGCGCAAAAATCGGAAATTCGCTCACGTCGTCTCTTAAAACTCCCCTCGTCGCCCCCGGGCGTCAGTCAGCGTAGCTCGACCGCAAAACAATAAACGCGCTTCTCCGTCCTTCCCGGTAATCTCGACATCGATAATTTCGCATAAGCGCGTGGGAGAATCCGCCGGCGCGGTTCGAGCGCTCAGGGCGGGTGTCGGGAGGGGGAGAATGCGCGAAAAAGAGAGAATTGTAATTTTCTCGAACGCTATACGGTCGCCTGTACGCCCCGCGGCGAGCAGTTTGAAACGGCTCACCAGCACCTACCCTTCCCCACTTCACGCAGTTCTTTTGTATCTGCCGGGATACATTGCAGTAACGGAGCGCGTGATGCTGCTCCATTGATGCACGAAAGCCCGCGCTCCGTGAGTAATTCGGATGGGCTCTGAATCTGACTTGTAAATGGCGGATGCATGTGCGACAAGTAACCACTAATAGCTGGTGCGCGTGGTTCTTACTGCGCTTCGCGCGGCGCAAGAAGTTCACAATTTAACTAGAAAGCTGCACAACGCAACCGAGTGCAACTAAGCGATAGTATAGAGTGTATTGCGAGCGGCAACAACGTTTTGAACGAACCGAGGCTCGCATGTGTGTAATATGGTTTATGTATCGAGCGAAACGTGTAACTGACGCCGTGGTGCATGTGGTTCTTATTCTGTTACACGTGCCCGAAAAACTCGCACCCGTGGTCTCGTGCACGATGCCGACCGTGCATGAGAACTGCGCAAAATAGTCGCGTGGCGTGGAAGGCCTCGCTTTGAGACAGAGCGAAATGGGCTCGTATATCACAAAAGTAACTCGCAACCTTGTTACGTAAGTCGCACGCGGCGTCGGAAAATATGGTAATGAATTTCTCGAATATATTTGCGTTTAACTGCTCTTACTACGTTGTAACAAACCATTAAACTGGCGTATGCACTAAGTAGTACAAGTTCTTTGAATTTTCCTCTCTGCTTTTTAACACTTTCGTTTCGGGGAATTTCGCTGTGGAGCGCCCACTTATTTCTGAGAGATGGTACAACGAGAGATGATACATACGCTTAAGTATTTGCGAAAACGATTTTATCAATTAAAAATGCAATAATTTTTTTCTCTTTTCTTCACTCCAGAATTGGAAAGGAATTATTAGTCTTTGAAGAATTGTAATTTAATTGGAATTTTTACTAAAGATGTAAACACAAATAAAGAACTTTCTTCTAAGAAAAGATAACTATTTATAAGAAAAGTGTGATATACTATTTATTGTTTAAAATTTCCATATTTTTTCATATATTTACGAACTTTACGTTGTTTCCGTTTATAGGGCACAAAAAAATGAGTAACAATCATTTCATATGTATTAAAACCTCAGATTTTGATTGAGACCAGTCGGAAGTTTAGTCAGTTTAACTATTGCTAAGATATAAAAATTTTAGCTCGGCTGTCCGACTCGCGCAAGTGACGGTCTGTCTCACGTGCGTCACTTGATACGCGAAACACTATCTCGCTCCTCTTGATAATGTGCTTCTTCGCATTCTTTTGCTTATGTTACACTATTGCTAATTTACAGTTGTTTCGCACACACATCTTAATTTACATTTTCTTTCTTTCTCTCTCTGTCGATGATACGAAGTATATCGATATCTTTTTGAAACATCGATATCGATATCTCGTATCGACTTTGTTCCGATGCAATACAACTCTATCCGTTAGAGTTTCGCATGGAATTATACTTGCTTAACGAAGTACCATTCGAATTGCTGTGCAGGTTCGTTTACCCATGGGGCAAGACACGCTGCTCTGGTGCCGTGTCCTGAAGATGCCGAGCATTAATCACAAACACCACGTCGTGAAGGTGAGTTCCTGCAGGTATATAACCCGTTTACGGTAGCTCGCGCGCGCCCGCCGCTCTCCGACTTGATTAAAGCGAAGGTGGATGCTCTTGTAATGCCGAAGAAACTGCACGTCGAGTTTGCCGACGCGCCTCTCGGCCCTCCTATCTGCCCCGTCCTTCTCTACTCTTCCCCACCATTCTCATCCGTACGGGAGAGATACTCTTCAGCCTCGCGTGTTTTCGCGTCCGGAGATGCAACATCTTCAGGTAGCCGTCCGATAAATATGCCGCGCAAAATGATAATCTGGAGAGGTTACAATGTTTCATACCGGATGATTAATCACGGCCGAGCTGTTCTCTCAGGAATTCTTTGATGTACGCGTATGTAAATTAAAAAGAGTATCGATTTCGCGCGTTCTCTCGACCAAGAGTTTTAAATAATATTTCGATTACGCACACGTACAAATGCGCACACGAAGGATTAAGCGCTTAATTGTTTTTGTTTGTACGCGCGCTGTATACACACAAACAGATTGATTAATTCGACTATAAAATTACATCGTAAACACGCAAGCGAGACATTCGTGGGACGACAGGATCAGTGCAGTAAACGCGCTGGATCGTTTTCGTCGTTCCGGCTGGTGGGTTTCACTGCCAACGATGACAGATCGATGCGCGAAATGTCATCGATAAATGCTACAATGACGAAGCAGCCGGTCGTAAAACTCCCATATTACAACCGCACATCGATCCATCGTCGGTAATAAGTTTCATTTCGATGCAGAAGCGTGCGGTTCTCCAAATCGGAATCGAATCGGCAGTAAACGCCGAAAGCGGTAAAACTTGTTTGTTGACTGACTTTTGTGTTTGCGCAAATTCCAATTCGCGAAATATTTTATCGTCAAAAAACCTCGAACGCGCATTTCGCGTTATGCATTTTCGCGAGTTTACAACGTCGGAAGGAAGTGCCGGTATATTTATTACGCAGTTATACGTGTTTAAAACTGAAAAGAATATGACACGCAATGACACATGACGAATCTTTGAATGTAAAATATTTGCACGAAACTTCAACGTGTGTACATTCCTAAAAGTTTGCGTACTCCCGTTCACTTTTTTTTTTCAAATGTATATTTAACTTGTATCACATGTCAGCAAATAATTTATCAAAGAAACACGTTCGCGTATACATTGACATTTGCACCGTTCGAATTTTGTTCTTTTCGTAAAGTGTGTGTGACGATAATTCAATATAAAAATCTCATCTCAGTCATAATTCAACTCTTTGATCGTTATTCACAGCGCGATGTAAAACCGGATTGGAAAACCGGAACTAGACAAATAAATCGTCGTTTGTTCGCGCAAGGAAAATTCTTTGTTTCTTCTACTTCAACTTATTTCCCAACGTTGATGTTTATATCTGCAGTCGAAACTTTCCGGAATAGAGCTGACGTTGTAGTCCGCTCTATCTAACGCGACTATAATCGACGCCCGAATCTCGAGTTCGATCGCACGTGACTCGACTGCGCGATGCGATTGCACTGTGTTCCCTAGCGCAGCATCCGAAGGACGAGCGATTAGCGTTCCGATTGCGATAACTCCAAGCACTTGAAACGCGGACGCTCGTCACGTGGCATTTTACGAAATTTTTTACTGACAAAGATCACCGAGGAGGCGTTCAGACGTTAACAGTCAGGCGAACGGCCGTTAATCAGACACTCGGCGGGTTTTTAATTTATTGTTCCTATCGAAAACGAATTGAAACGGTATGTTTTCATCGATGTAGAAGAGCGAGAGGTGCTCCGCTATGCCAAAGTTCCCTTTTTCTCAATTTCGCGCTTTAACAGCACTCTTTCTTTGAAACTGCACTTGGTATCGTGTAAAAGACCTTTTTCTATCAGGATCGATACTCTCTATATAAAATAGTTGAAATTAATCTTCAGAGAATCAATTGATATTCAACACGGAGTCAACACAGCGATTATGTGTCAAGATTATTTTGCATTATTGGATTTGTTGTTTATAAAACGTGATTTATATACATGTTACAAAATCGTAGATTTTGAAGAAAATTAAAGAAATTTATTTGACTAAAAAAGTATCTGTTTTGCACAAGCGCGTGAAATTGGAAAAAATTACACGCAAATATAATCAACTCGACAAATAGAATCAACAACGTTTCGATCAATTCAACGTCGGTTCTTCGGTAATAAGATTGCCGAGATATGCAGTGTGTTCTCTCGAGTCGTGAACATATCGCAAGGACAACCGAAATGCTCTCGACATTAATGTGCAATGCCCTCGTTACGAGCTTGCTATGCCCGTTCTTGTATTTCAGTACGAACCAGTTATTCAGCCGGGAAGCCATCAATACCTGCACCATATGACCCTGTACGAGTGCCGCGGAGATCAAACCGCATTGGAATCCGCGGCCGAAACGACCGGGAGTGTGTGCTACGACGATTCTGATAAACCCGCATTCCAGTGCAACACGATTGCGGCCACTTGGAGCCTCGGTTCTGAGGTACGTCGAAAACTTCACTTCGTGCTCACACACGAAGACCTCGATGCGATTCTCAAGTGTCGCTACATCGGCGAATTTCCGAGAGTTCGTGACACGTTGCCAAAATTCACAGAATAAAGATGCACAGAAAAAGATAATGAGTTTTGTAACTTATTTATTTATTTTATATATTTATTGTGCGTTGTCTGTATGCGGCAATTGTTAGGGTTTTAAAAGTTTTTTTAATAATATAACATATGGACAGGTATAAAAAAATACACTTGATTGTCGCATCGACGTTTCCAGTGTGAAAGAATAAAATAACATAAGTCATTTACAGTAGCTATCGCAATGTTATTATTTTACTATAACGATCGATCGAAATGGAATTCGTTTCTCTTTCAAAGAAATGTGTGAAAAATGCACAAACAATGTTTTAAAATTTTTATGTTACATTTTATTCTTTTGTTTGCAAGTGTGCCCAACACTTACAATATCTAATTTTCGATGTACAAAAGCCCAACTCTTCGTTGACAAGCGTTACACGCGTATAAGACACGTCCGGAGTTTCATGATAATTCCGAGTTCGGTGTAATGCATACCAATGTGAGAACAGGAATGCTACGAACTTGTTTCTTCGTCGTTATCGGAAATACGAACACATTGCAAAGTTGCAAACTGATCGTGAAACGTGTCGAGATCTTGTAAATGATTTTCAGAACATTAAATGACAAGTGATAATGACGTCACTAACATGAACATTTGTTGTAATGCTTAATCATTGATGCGCGCGCACACATATTAATCTGTTGTTTTCTTCTTATCTTTACGCGCGCGTTCTATTTCCTTTTTTTTAATTAATATATCGGTAATATTTAGAAAGCTGATGACGAATCTATTTACTTATACTTATAATAATAATAATGTTGTCATACATTTCCAATTTTATTTAAGTCAAATTAAAACTATTAAGTATTAAGTAATATATTTTCTCATATTTCAAGTCATAAAAATTCTATAGCTAAATAGAAAAAGTTTATGAATCTCCGTTCGAGTCTTCAGAGTTAAAAAGGGGTAAGAGAAAATCTCATTAATAATGCAAATAAATGAAACGCGGACGATCGAAATTTACCGTGGCTGCATTAATAAATGCAGATCCGAGACGCTTATTAAAGCAGTGATTACCGCGCGCGCGCGATTTCTCGAATCGGGCGGATCGTTATCTCGCTTCGTCATCAGTATCTGAAAATTAAAATTTAAGTCGAACGTAATACGCGTGTACGCGCATCGCCAATAAGGAAACGAATTCCGCGAGCGACAATTTTCATCGTGGGTCCGCTGATGGATCGAGGCGTATACCGATTACCGAGCTGGAACGTCGTTCCGGCGTAAGGAGGGGTCGAGATCAGAGACCGGACCAGATCGGACGAGCTCAGCGGACCTCCGATCAGAACCGGACCGGCGTACTCGCCGACGGTTCTTTTCGTTTTTTTTTTTGTTTTTGTTTTTGTTTTTTTTTCTGTTCACCGGCGGCTTCTGCATAATCCATCGTTTCCTTTCTCCCTTTTCGCCGCACCAGGGCTTTAATTATCCGCCGGAGGCCGGATACGCGCTCAATCCGCACAAGGGGCCGCGCTACTTCATGCTGGAGACTCACTACATGAACCCGCAGATGGACGCCTTCATCAGCGACAGCAGCGGTCTGCGTCTCCTCTACACCGATCGGTTGCGCGCACACGACGCTGGCATCCTCAGCGTCGGCATCGACCCAAACTGGCGGCACATTATACCGCCGGGGCAGCGCGAGGTGGTCTCCGAGGGCCACTGCATCTCTGATTGCACCGACCAGACGATACCGAACAGCGGCATCAATATGTTTGCCGTGATCATGCACACCCACCAGCTCGGCAGAAAGGTTCGCCTGCGGCAGATCCGCGCTGGCGAGGAAATGCCGCCGATCGCTGCCGACACCAACTACGATCCTAATTATCAAGAGTATCGCAAGCTTCAGAGGCCGGTCAAGGTGTATCCGGTAAGTACAGTCTCTACCATGTACGAGAGAAAGAGAGGGAGGGGAAGAAAATTATGCCTTTTCTGGGTTTCGATTGTAACTTTTTATACGTGCAATACACAATATGATTATTGAAAGAAAAAGATATCAGATACTGTAAAAATCTTAAATTAGATTTTATTTTAATCCACTTTATTGACCAATTTATTAAACTTCGTCGTTTTCTATATAGGCTAACGCAATTATAAAATATTTCCGATCAACGGAAGCGAATCGCGCGAAGAACCGGAGAGAAAACTCTCAAACTATCCGCGAGATTCTTTCCTTCTAAAGTAATCCGAGATTATTCTCAAGAGCCTCGCGAGAAACTTACGTTCTTTACAGTAGTCCTTTAATATATTCTTATATTTTCTGTTCTACTTCTGCCACGTTGCACACCTCTCGTTTGCGCTTCCGCAAACGTACTTTCAGCTGCGTTATAATCCGCAGCACGTATCAGAAAGTTTATGAGCTTGTTACAAAGTTTATTAACGTACAATAAGTATAGCTTTGATCACGTAAAGTGCCGACATGCTACAGATGCAGGGCATGAACCTGAGTTTAATTGTTTAAAGGAGCTCAAACGAAAGAGTTTAAACGCTATTATGCGTGTTAACAAAGAGTGAAAACGTTGTTACAACAAAAATCGAATTTTTTATATACTGTAATATAAATAATTGAAATATATAAATTTTGTTAATATAAATTATACTGTTAATTATACGTCTATTATTAAAAGGGAACAACAGTATATTATATTTTTTTAGTATTTCAATCTTTCTTCATTATCTTTAAAATTGATAATGCTCACGTCAGGCAATGTTTTTTTTGTTAAATTACAGGGTGATCATTTGGTCGCTGAATGCACATACTCGTCCGAATCCCGCCAAGCCATCACGCTCGGCGGCTTGGCAACGAAAGAAGAAACCTGTCTGGTGTCTGCTCTCTATTATCCCCGCATCGACTTATCTCTGTGCTATTCCTTACCTTCGCTACCGACGGTATTGCACAGCCTGGGAATTCAGAAATTAGTGCCGTAAGTTTTTTCTTTTTTTTTCACTATAATTACGTCAAAATAAAGAAAATAATAATGTCATGATGACATATTGAAGAGCAAAGTTAAAAACAATCATCACCGAAATTGAGATACAATATTTTTGCTAAACCAATATTTTCAATTGTGTGTCAATTTAATTGGGTTAATTGTAAGTATTGAGCGGAATGTCCGCGAATTCTTTCAACCGTTTATACGACACCATGGACTCATTCCCCGGTCGCTCTAAATTGGCTATTAGGGACAGCTCGTACGTTACAAAATTGTCGGCCATCATTAATTCAACGAGCGACAGTTGCGTTGCATCATGCGTTACGCTATCACCGTGTTACACATGCATTCATGCATGATTCTCATGATTCATTGAGATATATCGGTTTTTCTTTAAAGTTACTGAAATATTAAAAACTGTCAACAATATTTTAATTAAACGCGGCAAAAAAACGATGCAGATACAAACAATCAAACGTTAAAATATAAGAGAGCCAGCGACTTGACGGGACGTTCAACTTTGTTACATAGGAGTTCTAGTCCGGTGAGAATTCAAGAGCCGCAAAAACTGGCGGGTATGACGCTCGAGGACCGACTGGTCAGTTACGACTGGCAATCGAACTTCGAGAGCTTCCAAGAAGCCACGCGAAGCGGTACGTTCAAGCCGTTATGCGGCGGCAGCAAGGGCGCCTTGCCCGGCACGGACAATCTCGAGGTGCATTATCCGCGCATCCTCAGACCTTACGAGGAGGTGAACGTGCCCTGCACGAGGAAGCCGCTGCGGAACAAGCTGTCGATGATATTGGGCGGGGACGACGACATCGCCGCGCCGGTCGATCCCGACAGTGACGAGTCCAACGCGGTCGAGCGGGGTCATCTGGTGCGCAGCAAAGTATCACGCAGCAGCGACGCCGGGCCTACGGCCGGCAGCTCCTGCGGGCGTACAGTATCCGCGGCGGTGATTTTGGCCGTCGTTACCGTCGTCGCAGGCGCAGCGTTCAGGTGAACGTCACCGTAGCTCGGCCAATTCTTCAAGTTCTCTCGGATCGTTCTGATGGCTGTCCATCAAACTTTCGTGACGGACCGAGCAGCAACAGCGGCGGCAGCAGCAGCTGGAGCTGAAGTGTGTGTGTAAACGTGCGTGTGCTCGCGTAAGTACATATAGGTACATGCCAATCTCAGCAACGCAAAACTTAGCCTTAGATAGGCACTATCGTTCTCCGACCGAGCGCGCCCGAGATTGGTCGAGAGATTCGATCATGGATTTTTTTTTTCTTTCGGAGCGGTGCGGAGTGATTTTTCTGACGATACGACTGACAGCTGGCGAGATCCCTTTCGAATATCGCGTGATTTTATTCGATGATAAAATTTACGATCGCTCTGTACTGTTTTTTTGTTATATCGATACCGAAACGGTGAAATGCTCCACCGGTTGGCAGTAAAACGATTGAATTTAATTGATAATATGTGTAATTTGCAAGTATGGTGTAAGGAGAGGGGATTTACTGAAAACAGATTTGTGAAACTGATATAACGCGTAAGTTTACACTTGCATTTCATGAAATGTATTGTGTTTCACAAGACTGCGTCAACTCGCGTACAAAAAAAAAAAAATTTTAACTACATACACGAACGAATCAGAAGGTGGCTGTTATGAAATTTTTCGGAATTTATTTTTTCAATCGGAATAATTTTATTTTTTAGTCATACCACTACTACTATTGTGTCAACACAATACAACAAAACAGGACAGAAAACTTTCAATCAAAATCGAATTTCCAAAAAATTGCACAATAGCTAGAAAAAAGTTGGGGCCACCCCAGGAAAAATTCGCCAGCTTTCGGTCGAAAACGAAGAAATTTCGCAAATTGAAAAGAACACTTGCAATTACCATTTGATTGGTATAGATAAAACTATATACATACATATATCATAGAAAATGTAGTGGAAATTATCGATTCCACGTTATCTCGACTTATAGATGTTGAAATAAAATTACGGTAATTTTACGTGGCATCATTGAAACTATGTCATCCGCTAAATATGATGCTCGGTTTTACTAGCAAAAAAAAAAAAAAACCGTTAGCTCTCTTTTTCCCAGTGAACAATTTATATATAACACACTTTGCGTATTAAATTCAAACCAAAAAACGATGTAAAACTAAAACTAAATCACTCGAAATAACTAAGGCTCTTTTTATTCGGAAAATATTAGAGAAGACTTGACTGAACAAAATCGTCCCTGATATATTTTCACGTCACTCGTATAAAATAATTTCACACAAGTTGTAGTTTTGTAATGTTTTTAAACTTCTAAAAAAATATAAAGAATTTTTTTTCTATTATTTATATATTTTTAAAGAACGTCGATTCTATTTTTCGTTTTCTCTTTATCTTATGTGTTTATTTTTCAAATTTACAAACTGTTTTCACGTCGAGTCTTCAAGTTTCTTCTATCCTCGCGAGCACGCGTTATTTCAGAGAGAACGATGCTAATCTATCATTTATCTTGGTATCTGAAAATCATTCGGGGGGAACTAGAGAGTTAATGACGTTGCGCTTGGTCGGAAGCGGATGTGGCTGTGCAGCCGCGTTAATTCGCCCGCGGTGAAACCGAGCGCGAGAGATCGCACATCTATCGCGCCCTCGTTTCGCGATCGGCTTTTCTCTTTTGCGACTTCCGCACGCGCGCACCAGTGTTACATAATAGAGAGTTTTTTGTGCGATACGCGGTATTTTTGGAACACGGTAAACGCGGAAGTGCCACGTTCGATGTCGAAATAGCATTGCGCGTGACAATTTTCGCTTGAAACGTTATTATTTATATGCGGCACACCGGCGTTTGCCGTATTCGAAACGCCTTGTACTCGCAACAACAACAAAAAAAGAAAAAAAAACGCGCTCGCGCAGATCGATCATGGCAGGGGTATCTCTCGGATATGAACGTATCTATGTCATTCGTGCGCTCTAACGCACGCTGGAGACGAAGACGCAAATTGCACGAATAACAATTGCAAGAGTTTACGCTTTTTCGTTTGGTTTTTTGTTTTTTTGTTTTTTTTTTACGCGCAAGTCACCGTTTGCTGACACACATAATGCTGTAACAAATAATCAAACGTTCGCAAAACTTGCAAATTGTATTATAGAAGGGACCTATATACATATGATCGCTCAGTGTGTTCTGTGCAAAAAATACTTGTACTATAATTTACATATAGGGTAATTAAAATACTGCAGACGAGCATATCATATGATTTACAAAGGCTGCAATTGTGTTGTAAAATTTTACAAAAAGACCAGACAGTTTTCTTTTGATATCTTTCTACGACAAAGAGCGAGTCAAAGAATAACTAAAAAAAAAAAAAAAAATTATTCTACACGCTAGCAACTTCCAGTACTAGGACTGATAATGATCGGACGAATGTGGTCTATGTGGATGACTACGAAACTGGTGACTTCGCTATCCATTCACAGCTTAACTTAATTAAATCGTCCTGCGATCACACTGCCTGATAAAGCTGCCATTCAATGTCGTCACCTAGCATGAATCATCCTATCATTATCGATTTTGAGATACGTCTAATGCCACACGCTGTATCACGAATTTTGTGTGTGTGTGTGTGTGAAAGACTTTTCGGTCTCGTGCTGAAATATAAATTTAGATAACAATAGATACGTCAAAAATATAACCGTTCGGCTTTTATTCGATGTTTTCAAACGAGAGATACCTTCGCAAATTTTTCGCGAGTCTATCGACAGGGCGGAATTGGTTCGAACTTCTTTGTATTCGCGCGAGAGATTTAATTGTTGGCTGTTTATTTTTTGCTGATCGAAAAACCGGGCGAGATTCACACACGCGAAGGAACACTTGGAAATTCTATTTTTCAGGGTAAGATGTGACCTCGAGATTTTCAGCGCCGTATTTCTCAAGTTGCAACGCGTAATCGTGTTTATACATATTTCAAACACGGCAAACAATATCGGAGCTTTCGAATGCTTTTCCGCGGAAAGAAAAAGCGGAAGCGAAGAATAATTAACGCAGGATCAATATTTTC
The DNA here is from genome assembly GCA_014825455.1 of Pseudomyrmex pallidus. NCBI lineage: Eukaryota > Metazoa > Arthropoda > Insecta > Hymenoptera > Formicidae > Pseudomyrmex > Pseudomyrmex pallidus. The sequence continues at coordinate 111,668 of QVNV01002355.1, forward strand.
ATAACGTTTTAATTTAAAATCTCATTAACTTCTTTCACACGTCAATTTGAAAAATTACTTTAAAAAAATAACATAACTTGTGCGATGCGATTTTGCTTCCTAATGGTGGAAATGCATTTTGTGTGCGTGTATGTGATGAAAATTACTCGCGCAAATAAAAATTTCATGTTTATTTGTATTATTCTCCGGGATTTCTACGTGAAACGTCACACTTGGGGAACGCTATTCTGATAATTCCGACAGTCACACAATAAACTGAGTGTTCTGGTGTTTATTATGTCGCGCTCGCACCGTTTTTCGCCGGATGTACATTTTGTTAATTAGATCGTAGCGCTAGATAAATACATATATATATATACACGTTTTTTTTAAATATATATATATAAACAATGTATAAGCATTGGTTGATTTGCACGCACAATGACAATTTTGTGTGAGAATCTATAAATCCCGTTACAAAAAAAAAAAAAAAATGGAATTTTTTTCGTTGAAAGTTTCGCGATGGTGTTACTTAACCAACGTTTATATATAAATATATATATATATATAAATATAGAGAGACACACTATATATATATATATACATTATACATACCCGACGACTCTCTTTGTAATATTCTGTACAGTTTATTACGTGTAAAACGTTATATTCACGCGCTTATCAACGCCTGTTATCGTGCACGGGCGAGTTATTTATTCCTTATTTAATGTATAAAGCGATTACTTGCAAAACTCGACACACCTCTCACTATTGTGACAACACACACATACATACGAACACACATACACATCTATAGGGACACTCACTCAGCTCTCATGACAAACTGAATCTGTTTGTCAATTTTATTCACAAGGATATCGAGGAGTAATCGATATGCGCTCGATTTGCGATTGCTCAATGTATAAACTAAGTTAACAATTATACAATTCGGTGAATCCACAGTTTACGTTTTTTACTTCGTATAGATTGTATATTTGCGACGTACATTTGTATAAAACATATATATGTCGAACGAAACTATTCGATTTTACCAAAGTTCTGTTTATTTCACTTTGTCAAATAATATCGTTATTATTATTTTTTACGTCAAATAATTAACCGTTGTTATTAGTATCGTACTTCGCATCAGTCGCATGTGAGAGGATCCAAATAAATAAATATATATATTTACGTGCCCGTAAAATCGCGAAAAACTTTTGATCGATGAAATCTGCATTCGCGATTTGCATTCGATTCGAAAGTTTTTTTTCCTCCCCCCCGATAATTTCCATTTAAATGGCTCTCGAATTTGTTCCCTTTACTTTATCTCACCTATTTGGAAATCAAAACGAAACGGAGATGTGTCCCTAAACACGCGCTATGTATTGCCAACTTAAATTTCGCACCGAGATTTAACTTAAGAAAGAACGAAGAAAGCCGGGAAGCTTGTTGTAGCAAAAAAAAAAAGAATCTTTTTCCAAGTTGTTTTTCATTGTCGAAATTTATCACTTTCGGCATCATGTTTCGGTGTTTAGATCGGAAGAGATTTTCCTCCCCTCCTCCTCTATCCCTCCCTGCTCTCCTTTCTCTAGTATAGCGAAATCTCAAAGTAGCCGCAATATCGGACAACGTAGCTGCGATTTACAATTTAATATTAACTGGTAATTCGTAAATGTCATAGGGAAATGTCTGTGTGTGTACGTAGAGAAAGATCTTAGGGCAATCGAGTGGCCGTATATCTTAACCCTTAAGCAGTCGCGACATCTGTCTTAAGTACATCTCGCAGCATCCACTTAGTTGCGCGGCGTAAAAAAATAAAGAAAAACAATAACAAAGTATATATTTCCGACAATGAATAAGTAAAATTTATCGACTTAAAAAAAAAAAGGAAAATAGCTAAATTTATTAACGACGAAAAACACACACACTAACGTCATAAATTATTTATGACTGCAATCTCTTTGATTGTTCATTCATTTCTATTAGTATAGAGCATAAAAAAAAAAAAATGTAATTTCTTGTTGATCATGTGAAAGAGTATTCGAGAAACTGCGGACTCTCCGATCGCCATCGGCTACTTAAGGGTCACGAGCAACAAACGGGGGTCATTCGTTCATAACCACGCTGTACTTGTCGAATCGAGATTGCTGAAAACTAGCCAGTACATATATTGCTTTTACAAATATTGTGTTCCGATTGGATTCAACGGTGAGAACGGGAAACTATATTTCGGCGATGGAAAGCGATCGGCGTTGCCCAACGATAAATCCGCGCATGACGTCGCCTCCCTACGGTACTCGACGGTACGTAGTTGTTCGGCCAAACTATTTTCGATAACTCACAACAGCACGCCGGACAATTATTACGCAAAGAGACGGGGGACCGCAGCAGTTTTTTTTTGTTTTTTTTTTCTTTTTTTTTCCGATAACCCGTTATCCGAGAGCGCAAGTTTCCGCTGCGGAGTTACTCGATATTTCCGAGAAATTTAATCGTTTAACTGGAACACGTATACACACATCGATTTGTTAAAGAGTAATACATACCAAGAGTAATACATCGTGTTTACCGATGCCTGTATCGCGTTCATCTGAAGTGTAATATAACGCTTTTCCGGAATATTATTTTCCGAAAGATCACACTTGTAAACGCGATCCGCGTGTTTCACTTTTTTTTTCTCTTAAATCAAATATTTATTAATTTTTTATGAACAAACAATTTATCAAAAATCTATTGCGCATCTGATATCGATCGGGGCAAGTATATATATCTATATATATCTAATCGTTTTGCGTTAGTATCCATCGCGTCGATGTGGTAGTTTTTTTTTTTTTTTTATCAAAATAAAAATATCCGTTTCGATGAGAGCACATTATCTGCAGACAAACACACTCCGAGACTAATCGATTCGACTTCGACTTCACTCTATCTCTCCCTCTCTTTCCCTCATTGCGTGAATACGCATGTTAAGACCATCTAAAATATTCGGACGATTGTTAGCTTCGTCAAACGGGCTCGTAATAATCGTTGTGCAATGAGCGAGGACGACGCGAAATATTAATCTCGTTCTCGCTCGGAGGAGTCGATTATACATCGTCGGCGATACGTTGATGAGAGGTAGAGATCTGATGGTTGTTGTCTTTTCCCACTCATCAGGAATCGTCGGCGATGTGGGTGGGTGCTAAGGAACCGCCGGTGATATGAACAGAACAATCAAGCAAAGCGCGTCACGAATAAATGTCCTTTTAATAAATTGGAATAATTATTACATTAGGTAAAAAAAAAATAAAAAATAAAAAAACAATATAGAGAGCGACGTGTTATTACGCTATTTATACTCTCGATGATCTTTGTATCGTATAAATAATTTTAAGCGAACTTCTTTTCTCGTAACGAGATTAGCTGACGTTCACCACCTCTTCGACGACATCCGTGGAAATATCTTAGAAACTATTTTCGAGAAATCATTCGATTCTGTCTTGATATGTTAATATATTTGTAAAAAAAAATATTTGAATCTTAGCGGCGCGCTAGATTATGATGACGTTACATTTTTATTAAATATTTTTCTCTTTTGCGTGCGTTAACCGCCACGTATAATTTCTTAATAGTCCTATTGTTTTTTTTTTTTTTTTGTTTTTTTGTTTTGTAAACGGATCTGCGTTCTACGATAAAGTGTAAACCAGTTATGCAAATTGCGCGCGAAATAAACTGCAGAGTAAACAGGGTACCTTTCCTCTTTTCTTGAAAGCAAAATCCTTCGCCGCGACGCGTCGAAAAATCGAATTTTGCAGGCGTCTCGAAGCGATGACGCCTTCAACCTACCTATCCGCCATTTCCAACAAAAATGTTTATTCCATCGGGAGTACCGAACCGAATTCGAATGGATACGATTCCCGGTTTTTGGAGTGCGCGGAAAAAGTCGGTCGATGTCAGCGTCGCCGCGGGCGTCGACGAAAATGGTGGTGAAGGTCGGGAAATCGAAAATGTATGTACTGTACGTAGAGGATTAGCGATCGCGCCCGACTCGAAAACTTTGCGCTCTTCGACCGAAGGCGAAAGGCAAAGCAAATGCGTGGCGATCGGAGCGTGTAAGGCGCGCGCGCGCGAGAGAGAGAGAGCGCGTTTTAATGAAAATCGAGCGAATAGCGTGTGCGTGTACATAGAGAAGTGTCCTGTATATAGTTTTAGATTTAAACGACGTCCCGGGAAAAAACCTCATAGGCACCTAACTACACACTCGATACCTATTTCGGATAGGTGTGGCTGAAGAACATCGTCTTATATCTTTATAATATATATATATAAATATATATTATATATATACACCGAGCGCCCTATCCTTCCAATACTGCTCTTAGATTTATACCTACCCGATTTACACTCGATATTAACATCTAAAATGCTACACTATCATCTACACTGTGTAACAAATTGTATTATATTTTATATATATAAATATGTAAATGTTTTTTTAAACATCTGCGTGTTTTTTTTTTACTGACCGATTCACCTCTGTCTTTCCCTTGACTGCTGCAACCCGTAGTTCGATCAATATGTTTTTGATTATTACTTGTTTTCGTCAATTTACAAATATTATATAATATCTGCGTTTATACGCGCGGTAGTAGAATTTATTCGCACAATTTGACTTCGTTAATGAGACGGTCTCATTTACACACGATCCAAGTTAATGAAACCGTTAATAAAATCTCTCGGTGAGGTAAGTAAAAATTTTTACTTCTCTATTGCGATTTGATTACCTCCGCCATCAACGAGAAGATGTATGCGAAGATAAATGTGCAGAAGTGGAAAAATCAAACGTGAGGCTTTCAAACAGTACGGCAAACTCTCAAACTTGAGTAGTCGATAATCGTGTGAATGGGCAATAACACAGTTGGGTTTGCTCTAATATTTTTATCAAGTGCACCTGCTCCTTCGCTTTACTTCGAGTCACTAATTTCCGGGAGCTGCAAAGTTCTACCTCTTCTATCATCATCAATTTTCTCAGCCTCGACCCATCGCATTTCGGACGTTGAGCTTGTGATACGAACGGCGCGCTGCGATGGTTTATATTGAAGTATCGGTGTTTCTTATTCGACGTTACTTCTCGCACACTTGATTCTTATTAAAAAAAAAAACGTGAAAATTTGTTTTTTATACGCATTACAATATTTACATATTTTACGTGGATTAATGCCGATGATTGATTGAAAACTTTTATAAATACGCACCTACTACAAATATATAAATTCAATGTCTGATACATACTTTTCCACACAATATGTGCTAGAAAATATATCAAATATTGTAAAAATATTTTTGCCGCAACGTTATTGAATCTAGAGATATCCATTTTCAAATGCTGAATAAAGCATGCGGCGTTCGCTTTTTCGCGCAAGCCAACCGCGAATTAAGCATACGCGAGGAGTAGAGAGTTATCGTATCAAAAATCCGATTCAATCCATCAAAATACAAAAACATTAGAGGCGGAAGCAAAATATTGATATCTCGATACCACATCAAAGGTACGGCGATAGTCCGCATCCTAAACGTGGCCTCTCGCACGTAGATGGAAACATGCTACGTGGACAAGCGATAAAATTACCATGTCCAACAAATCACCCCGGCGGAGCGCGGCGTTATCGAGTGTGCGACGCAACTAATTATACGCGCGTATATTACTTGCGGGCGACCCGGGATGGCAGTTCGGCTGCCGCTGGCAGTTTCAATTGCCGTCCGACGAGCGAGCTCGTCGGATTACAGCGTGGATTTACCCAAGGCGTCCGTGAGAGCTCCGATCCATTAATGAACAAGTTCCCGGCAAGTTCGCTAATACTGGCGCGCACAGGTAACGGCCGCTTAATCAAACTTGGACACGCCGGCGTCCGTGGTGCCGAGAGATCAACGAGCTTAATTTTTTCCACCGCGTACCGATCTCTCCGCGGATATTGCGTTAAGACGGCAACAGAAACCGCTTGCGATTCCATCACTGTATTTAGGAAAAAACGTAGTCGATAAAAAATAGAGAACGAAATTTATTCTACTACAATTCCACACAAATCCCACTTGTGATAGAAGCTAGCATTGTATCAATATGCATAGAGATCAGCGAATCAACTAAAAAAAAATAATAAAAAAAATAAAAAAATAGGAACGAGATTGAAGTTTTGTTTTACGAACTCAAATCTCTTAAAACTTTGACCGCCGTCTGCAATTGGCGAGATAGGAAACGCCGGTAACATGATGGAGTTATTATACGTTCGATACTCTCGTCGCGAGAGTGCAGTAGAGAACTTGCGATTGTTTCGGACGGTTATATCGCAGCTGTGTGCTTTGTTATCCCACTCTAGAAACGACGCAATAACGAGGTCGCGTTTTCCCAGAATGAATCAATGTCCCCGGTGACACTTCTCAGCTCTCGCACCGCGTCGCGAGTTTATGTAAAACGCGCCCCATTATTACTTTCCTCAAGAGCAAAGTTAATTAAATCCCGTTGGCGAAAGCTACGGTCGATTTGAGTTGCCAATTGAAAACGACGTCGAGAAAACGACGAAGGCAAGGTTGCCGCCGCGATATTCGTCGTTGATTGCTTTCCCAGATCGAATCGCGATGCGTATTTGGCGCAGAATGTCGAAAAAACGAGAGAGTTTTTAAAGAATAAATAAAGATATAGATAAATAAAAGTATAGAAATCATTAAATATAATAGAGAAAAAATAACGTAAGGTAAGTAAATTGCTGTTGGATTATGACAATTACATTCATGTTCAATTCACTGAAACACGCTTTTGTTGAAACGTACACGTCAATATCAATATTAATGGCGTGTGCGTACTTGTCAATATCAATATTAATGATATATGCGATTATCTTCTGTAATCACATCCACATGTTTTCTCTCTTCTCTATGTGCGCGTGAAACAAAACGAAGAAAGAGTCAAATTTATAAAAAAAAAAATAAATAAAATAAATAAATAAATAAACCTTGCTAAATTTTATAAAAATATAAAATTTATGAAAGAGAGAATATTTTTCAACTCTCTGTCGGATATTTTTATTTATAAAAAGTTTGAAATTCCGCGCGTAGGAAAATAAAAAGAATGATCCTGAACAAATATTGTCTATTCAATACAACTATCAATGTTAAACTTCTCCCGTTCCTGTTGCAAAAAAGTTTATATACTATACATATATACTAAACAAGAAAGCGTCACATCTATATTCTTTTTTTCTTGTATATAAAAATATCCTGTTCTTTTTGAAACGTATATGCATGTTAATCCGCACGGTTGTATAGCGCGCGGCCTCGTCGCGCCAAAGATCGGCCACGTATTCTCATATCCTTTACAGCTTCATCGTCCGGCGACCACGTCGTTTCATTGAAATAACGGACTAACCCACTTTGCATGGCGAAGCGACTGAGATTGCATAAGTTATGCGAGTTATCGCGCGTATCCATAAGAGGCGATATGTCCCTCGAATGTGCGAGAGGTCGCAGACTCGAATGCGCCGCTCGCATGTAAATCTGTTCCACTTCCCCGTCGTACTTCCGACCGAGTCATGTCCGACTTTTAGCTGATAAAGTGCCCGTTGCTGATCTACCACCTCGATTCCTTCGGTTTCCTACGGTGGAAACTTCGATCTTGAGAACTTTTCGCCGCACGACCGACTCACGGATTTATAGCTTCTGGACAAATTTGTCTTCCCATAATGAGTGTCCGATCAATTCCATCGTTCTGGCTCCTTTGAGGCCACTCTATTATTAGACGTTATCTCCAAGGAAACGTCGGAGAAATGAGCGAATAATCGGTCATTCCGCGCGTGATCGATAATAGGTACGTTCGCAATTTTTATGTGTCCCAGCTCTCCTTTGACATGTTTCAGAATAGAAAAAGACGATTGTTCTCAGATTACGTCCGTTAATACTTAGTTTTAATCGAGATTTTAAGGTCAATTAAATCACTCGATTAATTTTGTTTTCGAAACAGAAAATTCGAACGGCGTTATTCGCGAGCTTGATTGATATAATTAGCATGCAATATCTATTGAATTGACACAAAACGAAAAAGAGATTGATTACAATTTCATTCTTTGACACATAAATTCTAAAACTGAAGAATTTGAAATTGTTTCCATAAATATCCCGTAATAATACCTATTATCTAATATATTACATCTCACAGTGTTGTTTTACGATTACTTAGTTTGTAGTTACTGAAATTACATTAATTTTTCAAACTGAAACGAAAAAGCATTTATAGTTTTGGTGCGGAGATTATAACGCTGCAGGAGACTAGCTTATGTCAGTTGCTTTTTACACTAACGAGTGTGTGCTCGCGCAAATTAAGAGCTGGCTGAACAAAAGCGCGGCGCTCATATTTGGCGAGTATACTCGCAAACAAAAACACAACGAGAGTTTCGAAAACTGAAAGTAATGTCTATGCGTAGCTTCATGATGTAGAACGAAATACGATACGCGAGATATGTATTGAGGCGAAACCGACGTATTCGCAATTCTAATGCGTTTTCCCGTTATCTGCTTCGCGCATTTTGCTTATCCCGTGTAGAATATACAAAGTTATTATGCATATACACGAATAATATTTCGCACACGTATCGTTGACTATTTCGCAACTAAAACTCTCCATATAAATTAAATTTTGACGCTCTTTTTTATATAAAAAAATAGTTTCGAAACTTTTTAATCTGATATATTTTACATGATTAAACACGCGAGACGAAAACATTCGAATTTATGAAGAAAATCTATGAAGAAAAGTCTGCAGTAAAATAAAGAATCTACAATGAAAAATTGTAACTTTATATTTGGCGTGTATGAATTTATCCGTATGTCAAGAGAATAGTCGTTTTCCAAGAAAAATTTCTTGGTAAATGAAGATTTTCGTACACACACTCGAATGATGTCTTTGATTTCGGGAAAAATAAAAAAAAAGTACCTGTGTGTATTTGTCTTATTTCTTTCTCGTTTGTCTCATCGCTCCGCGACGAGATGGCTCGAGTAAAGTTTTTCGCATTTCTTTTATTTTGTTCCCGCGAAGTATGATCTCTTCCGGGAGTTTCAAAACTGCGGCGGGGAACGGCGAACTTGCGCCTGCCATTGGCAGAAATTAATGAGATATTTGAAAGCGGTTAAACTTACACGCAAAATCGTCGACTGCTCCTTTACCGTGTAAATTTAAACATAAGTCGAGCGCTCTTAAACCGGCGACAAAACCTCGAGATTTAAGAATCTTTACGATTGCATCAAATAGCCAGGACTCTTAATTGCGTCTCGAAGAGTGCACAATGTGCGCCGGGAAACTGCGATAAATTTTTATTACAACTCGATCAATATATCCGTAGCGATGTCTCTCATCCGCGTCAATTCATTGATACTCGGAATTTAATTTCGTTCAAACGAAAGATTCTTTTCAGGAGTGTAAAATTTGAAGATTCTCGTCGTTTTAAAAACGACGAGATCTCAAAATATTGCGCAGAGAGGAAGTCATAACGGTCCATTTCGAATGGTCTGAAACATACACGAAGCGGACTGCGTGAAATTCGCGAAACACGTCGATCGTCATAAATCTCTGTCGCGCAAAAATACTGACTGCTAGTACAATTTGCTCGCAACGCCATTTCTCACGGTGCTTTGCCTTGTATATCGATGAAAATTTACAGTCCCTGGCGGCTTCCACTTTGTTTGTCGGCGTTTTTTTTTTTTTTTTTTTTTTTTACTAGTTTTCCGAATGAGTCGACGATTTTACATCAACGCGCGATATTACAACGTGAGAAAACAAACTGAAAGGTCTTGTTGGCGCTTTGATTTAGCGAAGCGCGAAACACGGGACGGAATATTAAATAGAATCATGTGTGACGGAATTCAGAACATTTCTATATACTTTCGAAACAGCGCATTATGTTATACGAGAACATTTTTAGAATACATTAAACGCAACGAGTATTGTTTTTTATGTTTTGACAGTATCATCAAGATAAATTTTCTTTCCTTCGATTTTTCAGTTTTGTAGCCGAGCGTTAGCATGAGAGAACTATAAAGGTTTGGAAATACGTTATATCTAATAACTGCATTATTTTTCACGGCAAAATTATCGCAATATATCGGAAAAAAGTTATTTTGTCTCGATACGGCGATAACGCAGGTTTAGAGCTTCGTTAAAGCTGCGAATAAAGAAACTAAGTGGAAAAATTGCAGGAAATGAGTTTGGAATGAGGATAGCGCTTTCACGCCGGGAACTCTAGAAACTTATAATCATCTTGAGCATTTCCCAGCCCCAGTTTCAGCAAAACTCGTAAAACGCCCACTCTTTACTTTTTAATTATTTCATGCTGCAACATTATATAATCCTTTGTTAGTTTAACAAAGTTTTTACTAAATCCCATCTTTGTCTATTATTATTTTTTTTTTTTATTATGATTATATTACACATGTATAAACGCGAAGACCTCAAAACGTATTTTATGCGAGAACATAAAAAACATAAAATGTTTTCGTGTGCACAAGATATTTTCACATATATATTGTAATATCTCACTCATCTGTAAAAGAATAACGTAAAGATATTATTGAAATCACAACTAAAATATATCACGTCTTACAAGCTGGGATTCAGTAATTCAAAGCATATTTGATGTAACAATATTACATAGAGCGGTAACACAGCTCAAAGTGTACACCATGAAGCATGATTACATCGCCAGGCGTTAATTTATGTATGTACTTGGCGTCGAGACGTGTTTCATAATTAAGTCACACAATCAAAATTGCTCTTGTGGCACTCTGATTAAAATGAAATTGCACGTAATGTACGAACAGAGTTAATGGCTACAATTTGATCAAGTACACAAAATCCCCGCGTGCGGTTGCCCGTCACGTTTACAGGCTTTTTCTCAACGCCGCGTTATGTCGGGCAACACGTCGCCGACGGGGGCTGTTCAATGCGGCCGGAATATCTCGTCGCTGCGGTGGACCCGCGCGCGCGGAGGGAAAAAGGGTCGAGAGAGAGAGGTGGAAGTGGGGAAAAAAAATGCGGGGAGAGGGGTGTCGAGTTGCCGGGGTGGCTCTAGAAATTTATTAGCGCCGGACGCACTCAGCCGCGGCGCGTCACTGTAAATTAACAGCAAACAGAGAAACGAGATGACCCGCCCTCGCACCCTTTCCTCGTTTATCCTCCGTCCCTCTCGTTCGCATCTCGTGCCGTCTCCTCTTCCCGTGTCACCTCTCGTTTTCTCCTCCTCCCCCGTCGTCCATCGTCGACGAGGAGCGCGCGCGCTGTTGTTTGCCATTCCCGCCTCTATTCGACTATGAATTAAAACATAAATTTCAATCAGCCCGGCAAAGGTATTTACGCGCCTCTTCGTCCAGGATATACGCGTACAATACACGGAGTGTCCCAGACCCGGTGCATGTTCAACGTGATCGTGCAGTTCTCTGTGTGTCACATATTGAATGCACTTTTTTTCAATATATATACACTCTACCCCAAATGATGAACACATCTTTTCCTTAAACTTTGTGTTACGTATGTCATATTTTTAAATTAGATAGGTAAACATCTCACTTTCAACTTTTTATTACAATTTTATTATTAAAATTAACGTAAAGTTTCTACGTCGTAAACTGAAGATTTTGTTTTCCCTGAAGTTTGTATTTTTTTTTAGCACAATAATTCTCAATCGAATCTTATATTGATGTTGCACAAGTATTAATTTTTAGAACTTAATTCCTGAGTATATTCGGATCACGTACGGATGCTTCCGAACCACCTGGTATATCACATGGCCGTGACCGTCAATTGAGTGCATATGTACGAGTATGGAGAGCGAGCGGGCGCAATTATGCGCGCTCCCGTGCCGATTAAAGAAAATTGTTGCCCTCGAGGTTACGTTTTTCACCACCAAGACGTGCCGTTCACGTTCAAATTTCTATTTGCCATAAATACAATATCTCTTGCGGAGATTTTGCATCGCGTAATTTTCAGAGAAATGTATATTTATTTAAACTAAGAAAATTTCTAAGACGGGTCATTGGAGCCATTTGCAGGATGTTGTGCGGAAATATGTGTATATATACATATACAGGAATCCCCCCTCTAACTAATTTAAATTTATTTTAATATATAAAATATTTATTTAATATATTTCTCTAATATATTTATTTAATTATTAATTTAAACATGTATGTTTATTTAATGAAAAATTTTATGTGGCATGATACAACGATGGTAAATGTTTTCTTAAGCACACATACAGAATTATTAAAAAGATTTAAGAGAAATAAATATTTAGAAAATTTATACGCGTTTCTTTTTTTGTGGTAATTATTTTCATTTTTCAAGCGTATAATATTGCAGTTTACTCTTTGTGTTGATATTCAACATATAATCGCATGTTTATCTGTGGCAAATAAAAACTGAGCGATTTACTGAAGCGTTAAATATAAACTTTGCGTTTCGAATAACAATAACGAATAATAATAATAATTTAATACAATACTTTGTACTTGACACAAAGCTAGTGTTACACAGTATACCACCTTTGATTTGTATTTTTAAAATCAATCGTAAAATCACTATTTCTCTCTTCCTCTTTCTCTCTCTCTCTCTCTCTCTCTCTTACTCTCTTTTTGCGAACTATGTAAAGCTCGAATTCGTGCGCTGTAATAGCAGACTTTAATCAATGCGCGATCGCTTGTAATGAGTTAATTATTCCCTCGTTCGCGATAGAAAACCATTAGCAAGTAAGCGCGCGGTATATTATTATCAGGCTGTCGCTCTATTAAAGCTGCCGCTTTTCCATTAATTAATGCGCGCGTCACGCATGCTGATCACCGGATTTTGTTATAATGTAATCCGTTAAACGGAGAAGTCACGTGCGCGAATAAATTTTCACAAAGTGATTATTTACCTAAATTATTAACTACAATCCTTATTATATCATTTAATCCACCGCGCGCCGCGCGACAGCTGATGACAACTCTGTTCGATATTCAGTTCAATTCGCTCGTTTCGCGAGGTTTCGAATAATTTATACTTCAAGGAACACAACTGACAAGTTTTCGTTAATTACGTAATTCCTCCTGTGTTTCTCAAGATGCACATCATCCACTTTGCCGATCGGCGTAAGAAACACTTCAGTTCATGGAAATTAATACTCTCAAATAAGATCTTTTGCTACAAGATGCATTTATCTGCCACCCGAACTCTGTTTGTAACGAGCGCCCTGTTGTATTTTCTACTTTCTGCGTTTCTTCTGGTTGTTATTTCTTTACGACAGGTCAATTTAACATCCTTATAAGAAACCGCGTTTCCGCGTGGAGCTGTCCGAAGAAATGTTACGAATTCGTTTGCGCCGCTTCCCCGTGTGCGCCCGGCCGCCCCCGTTAATGCGGCGCGAGTTCAAAGTGTTTCGGAAAAAGCGTGCGACGGGGGAAGAAAGGGATGTTGCGCTCAGTACCGGTGGAAGTTCTTCGTGAAGAGAGCTTTTAAAAGCTGCAGTTTGTACCTGTTCCATTCGCTCGCTATATCTTTCTTACGACGCTTTCGTTCCGAGATTGCATTAACACTTAACGTCGCGTTACTGCGGCGATGGTACGCGATAACATTTCTGATACTGCTTTTTCGACGAAACAGTTCGCTCTGATTATAAAATTACATTAGTTTCTTTTCCCATTTCTGCTAACGATTTTGCAAAAAACTGCTTTAAACATTTACCGTCTTCTAGCACAAGTGATCGTAAAGTACTTTGCTTTTGACATGAGAACATTATGAAAATGCACCCGTACAAAAAAAAAAAATTACGCCAAAAATAATCAGCACATTTATGTTGCTATCTTCGAGCTCTAAACGCATTGTAATATATTACCATCCTTTAAATTTATAATAATAAGCTAACGAAATTTGAATAAAAAATAATGTTACATGCAATCCGTGTCTTTACAATTAACAACGATAGATATGTAGATGTAAATTGACACAAAAAAGACAACTTTTATTTGTTTTTATTTTAATACTAGATACAACGTGCAACATGTAACATCGTTTAAAACTGCATCGCCGCCTTTTGGAAGATAACAACAACGGGCGCCTTTGCAATCGCCTCGCTGCTAAAGATAAACGTTGAAACGATGGCGTTGGGTAAATATACGCCTGTGTTTTCGCTCGTACGTGCCAGCGCCATTTCACCGCCGGCGAAGACCGGCGGACTTCGTTTTTCTTTCTCCAGTCGGGGATGAAACAGAATGCTCTGGATTTTCGAGCGCACGGCTGACGCCATCGAATCCCCGATTCAATCAGCTCTCATTGTTTAAAAGTTCTGGCCGCGATACCACAACCGCTATATACGACCACCGCTAGGTCACACTATGTGCACGTAGTCCCAGAGGCGAACATGTCGTCCCGTCACCCAACGTAGCTGGTTTTCACCCTCGCTCGCCGGTCCAGTTCTCCGAGTCTTTCGATTCGAGGCAAAACCGGACGGTCGACCTGATCGCGCGGCTGTTCTTTCGACGTGAGTTACATCGACCGCGCCGCCGCATTAATTACCATTAGAGAGGATTGCTCTAATTCAGCTCCCCTCTCCTTCCCTCTCTTACCCTCTGGGTGGTCGGAGGAACACTCGGCGGGAAATTGCGGCTGCGGAGGAAACCTCAGGCGAGATCGAGCGCGGCTGGTTGGCTAGTTGGCTCGTTGGCCCGCCAAGCGAATTTATTACGGTCACTAGGGTCGCTGACTTTAGCATTTTTTTGCCATTCGTGAATTCTCGGCCACCTGTACCGATGGCTCATCCCCCGGTGACGGTCTGGATGTCGGCTTCGCATGTCCCGATCGTCTGTATTTTCGATCCGCCTGGCATTGATTGAGCGTGCGCGCTTCTTTCTTTCTCTTTCTCTCTTTCCTTTTCCACCTGCTCTCACGACCGGGTACTTTTATCGATACGGAAGATGGATCTCTCCCCCGGACGCTGTTTTCCTAGCGCTCTTTATTAAAACCAATTTCAACGGGCTGCGGCGGCTCGCCGAGTTTTATGACCGACACGACGGCGATAAGAAATAAAAGGATAAAAAAAAAAAAAAAAAAAAAAGAACAATCGACGGTATCTCGGAGATTAGTCAGCATGCGATCAATCGACGTTAATGAGATAAATTAATTCGAGTCTATAGAATTTTTTGAACATATCTGATAAATATCTGAAGTAGCTAGTAATGTACATACATTGGATATAAATACATGAATCTGTTTTCGTATAAATACACTTTTATGCAAATGCATAAACGCTTTACATAAATCGTATAAAGATGGTCTACGTAAAAAGTACTACGTTAAATCTTCGAGTTTATAAAACACAGAAAGTAGAGCGGGTGCGAAGTATATATTTCTCTGACGAAAGCGCTGCTCGAAACCGGCATTTTATATCAACGTCACGATGGCCATATCGAGGCAATGCTATGTGGCATGAAAGTACGTAACACGAACGCGAATAAACTCGCCGGCGGAATTAAAAGCGCGGTAAATCATCTCGAACCCGGTCTCGGTCGCTTTCGTTGCGAGCACTATTTACGACGCATTTTCACCCACGCTCGGCGGTAACACAAACGCGCGCTCGCCTCCTCCGGTCGGGTGTCTTGAGTATTACACGGTGAACACGCATTCATCCTATCAACTCTCGAGAACACAGAAAAGAACTCGAGCAGTAAGCTAAAGAAAATCAACCAATCAGAGAGACCGGCGCATTCTTTTGAATTACGTGTGAGAGAATACTTCTTCTCTGAGCTTACGTGTGAGAGAATACTGGCCTGTGATTGGTTGATTTGCTTAAATCTCGCTGCTTGAGTTCCTTCGTGTATTTCTCGGCTTACGAGTTTTAACGTGGTTCTTAGTCGACAAGAGCATCGTCGAAAGCGAATCACGTTTGCTTTCTCTCTCTCTCTCTCTCTCTCTCTCTCTCTTTCTCTTTCTCTCAATCTCTCTTACCCTCGAAGTTGCTCCGGCATTATTGAATGCACCTCCTACGTACGTGAATAGGCATTACGATAGGGTAATTACACCGGAGCGCGGTAAACATTTGTACGTGCGATTGCGAAAGTGCGCATTGAACGTCTTGAACTTCTTAGGCCGGATGCACACTCACAGCGGAATATGGTGACTGCAACATTACGTTATAAAAAACGACCGGATGAGGCGCGTACGCGATTTTTGAAAAAAATTGTTTACGCGAACTAAACATCGTCGCGAACGAGGACATTCTTGCTGTGTTTATGGTCCAGTCGTGAGATAACATACTCAGAGATATAGATAGATGTGTGTTCATTTGTTTTGAGACACTCGACGGCGTAATCTCACGGCGTCTTTTGACGCGACGCGGAAACACCGTGAAGCGACGACGGGACGCAATGTAACTTCGCGTTGCAGCGATGCGATGTTTCCGCTGCAAGTGTGTATCCGGCTTTAGAAGCGAACGCTTGTTGTTGTTTGCTCGGAACAAAGCTGGACTTTTTGCAAGTTGCTGCCCTGCAATGCACGCGAGTGCAATTTGTGAATTTTTATAAACTCTGTACGCGTACTTTCTACTTAACAAAACCATTGTCTTGAGTGTATATGTGCGTGAGGATTAAGACTGTGCACAGTTCTATTGTGTGTTTTAATAAGTATCTCTGCGAGAGGCTGCAAGATTCTCATCAACTGTTAATGATCAATATTACGTCGTGCTTTGCGCTTACGTGTATAAGGCATTTTCGTCTTACACGTGAAAGCGTATTACCGTTTGATTAGCAATCAGTTCGTGGTAGAGTTTTAGGGTTAAATTGCGATCTTTGTACCTACATGGTGCGTTGAGCAGAAATTCACGGCGTGATTGCAGTTAAACTCAATGTGCCGATAGGAGTCAACCGACGTCGATACACTCGCGATTGGGAAAACTTTTATCGAATCCGGGACGAAAATACGTGGGGCATTGCGCAATTTAATCCCAGTTCTGTCGCGGGCTCTCTGCCAATCGGATTAACGGTGTATAAACGCGACAAATGGCGTGAATATCGCGGACGCTATATTATGCTGGATGCGATGGAAATCCATTTGCATCAATGATTAATTATCCCATTATGAAACGGGTTGTGTTGTAAATTTCATCAAGTTTAGGATACGAAATTATTTAAAGCCTTTTGTTTTCGAGTTTGTTTTTCTTCCTTGCTTCCGACATAATCGAAATTAAAAAACGAAACAAAACAAAATCGAGGATTGGCGAGTGAACACATGAGTGAATAAACTACAAAAATAAAAAAAGATTTAAGAATAATGTAACGAATAGTATAAAATTTTATTGAAAACATGTGTGTAATTATTAAAAAAAATTAATATAATTAAAATAAATAAAATTTATATAATTAAAATAAATAGTGTCTTTTATTTGGTTTATGCTTGCACGAGTTTTTTTGTAGTACACAAAAAATCTGCAAATGATCGAGGCAGAAAACATATAATCGTATCCTGTGTTTCAAGCTACTACGTCAAGCTCACACCCTTCTTTTCTCCCTTCGGTTTTCTTTCATAATCATCACGCGGCAGATAATTGCGCGCGACATGAGCTGTCATTTGTCTCTCGCTTTCTAACAACGGGTACTCCAATTATTACGAGCGACGTGTATTTTGTTACGGAGAGCATTCATTAAAATCGCGCGATGTCGCGGCGATTAATTGATGCGCGCGTACGATGAATTCCTCCGGCCAGCGAGAGGGGGTCGAACTTTATATAACAACTCGCAATCGGCTCACCCTCACGAAGAAAGACGTAGTATATACGACGCGCCTGGCGACGGCGAATTAAAGACCGTGACACATTTGCAAAACGATCACTTCGGTCGCTTCCTTCCGATGCTTTACAGCACTTTTTTTTCGGACGACGGTCCGACGTAAAAAAGAGAGCAAACGGCCGAGTTGCCGAGCTTCGGAACTTCGGAACTTCGTCGCGTGATGTGTTGCGTCCCGCTCGATCCATAATCGAGGAAAGTTGCCTCCCCTTTTTTCTCGAGGCATGATCACGATCCGGCGACGACTTTTCCTACGTGAGCTACACGCGAAATCGCATCGCAATTTATCATGTTTCTGTAGTTATTTACAGTTTTCTTTATCGCGAGTGAACGGCGCGATTACATCGCAATTTATTGCTCACATTTTTCTACTTCCTGTTTATCACTCTCTCAGCGTCGGTATATACATTCAATTGTCATCTTTTTTCCAATTTCCAACCGGAAACTGTAGAGTATATATAGTGACTTCGAAATATTGTTTCTGTCTTTTCTGCTGCTTAGTTTTCGCATTTTTCTCACTTTATCTCGCTTTTCTCTTCGCTTTATTTGAATCAAAAAATACTGTTTACTGAGAATTTTTTTGGTTTGTTTATTTCACGTGAACTCCGAGCAATTCTCTTTACAAGAAAAGTGCGCGCGGAAAGCGAATGAATGTGTTGTGAATGGTTTGTTAGCAGCCGATTACCTACGGACGCCTTACAATCACGACGCCTCTTTCAAACGTACACACGCTTCACACCGGCCGTTAAGCGATCGACTCGCATGCCGACTAGTGAACTAGTTATCTTCCCTTCAGCTATTGCGGCAAACGGCGTGATTAATGGCCGATTCGGCGATCTCGAAATCAATTCGCGTCCGTACGACCTCCCCCGTACGGCCTACTCTAGGCGAGTGAGTGTGTGAAATTAACGCCGAGTCAACACCTCGCACATTTCGCGGAGGCAGGAGGTGTTCTTTACCTTCACGCGAACCCAAGAATCCCATGTACTTCGCTAATGAACGTTATTTCGAGATGACGCATGGGAGAGGATTCATCACCAATGACTGGTGTTGATTGTAAATGCTTCTTTCTAGATTTGTTCGGTAAGAATGGAGCTTAACTATCATCACAGTTTAACAAAATGTTCGTAACAATGTTCGCACGCACCGTCAGAGACAATTATCGGATCAACTGTTAAAACGTAATTAAATTGAAGTACTTGAAAGCGTGATGTACAGAGAGATTAACAACAATGAACGATTTTGACGAGCAAGTAAAAAAATCTAGATTTACATTCATCAGATCTCTCAGCACGTTCTCTCATCAAATTTTCTCGCGTTGATGTACTTATCGGTGCGATAGAGCGAACAGTTATCAGATTTAAAGTTTCGGCAGATATTGGCAATCGACGCGCGATATATTCAAGGTAGCCAAATGTATAAAAGTCGATTAGGTGAAATATATATATATATATCTCACGACTCAACTCCATCGAGCCATTTATTAAAGACTTGAACCAACGAGGAAAAAGACCAAGAACTATCCTCCCATGAAAGAAGCATCGAGATAGAAAGAACTTGAATAGGCTACGTATGAAATGATTAAGGGAGATAGCGGCTAGTCCCTTGAAAGGGTCGGATAAGATTATAGGTTCTTTGATGGGTATAATACCTTCCTTCGCTGCCTCATTTCTTAGGTCATTACATCTCATCCGTGTCTTCTCTTACGTTATGTAAGAAAGACGTGTGCTGATTTTTCTGGCGAGGATGTAATTTGCGAGCTACCAATTTTATTCACACCTCACGTCATCCAACGTGGAAAAACTTTATCGCTTACTTTAGTACATTATTGCACCGCAACGCGCTCCTCCTATCGCGCGTATCAATATTTTACCGACACACAATTTACACAATAATAGATCAGAGATTTGTTGTGTAATTATTAATAATTAATTACACAATAAAATGGATATAATTTACGGCAAACTGTTAATAATCTCAAAATACTCAATATTTGTTGTTATTACAGTCATTTCGCGCGATCATCTTTTCTACTCCCAGCTATTTCCCGGCTTTTTTTTTTTTCCAATGACGAATGCAATGTGAAAGTTCGATACGTGCGTGTATTCAGTTGCGAGTTGTAAACTACACTAAGTTGCAGGTTTCAGCGCGCGCTGATCGATGACTGTCGAGTGCGAGCGGCGGGGCGTCTCGGTTCTTGAACTTTTTTATTAAACCCGGTCTCGAGGTTAAACAGAAACGCGCGAGTGTAAAATGCGCGGCTCCCTTATAAGTCAGGCGCGAGGAAAGTACGGGTTGCATAGGGTTTACAGATGAGATGGGCATGAATGGGAAGATGAGGATTTAGACGGAGGGTCGGGGGAATCGAGAAAGGGAGAGAGAAAAGTGAAGTGCAGGGTGATTTGCAAATTCCATCTCATCCCTCGTCGCATTAGCCCTCCTTCCTCTCGCCCAGTTTTCACAGCCTTTTTCCCACTTTTCCGGGACTCGTGTACAGAAACATATACAAAGTACGTGCTGCATGTACATATACGCACACGTCGTTGCATGTAGTTGTCTGCCATCGCGGCGTGATTGCGCGCGACAAAAAGACGATTTGCGGCTTTTCCTTTATCGCGAGTCCCCTGAAGAAGAGCCCGACCGCTTTGTGCGTACAGATAACATCCCATTCAGATAAATCCGCTTTTGATGCCGTTATCCTTATATAGAGGATAATTTCTCTTTTACACAAAAAATGACGTAGTAGTAAAGCGATAATCCGCGCGAATTCGAATGAAATGCGAGATTGTTGTCGATTACGTAGTAATTTAATTGAGCTCGCTAGTAATGACTTCGTATATTTTGTTGTGCGGATCTGTCTGGTAAGACGCTGAGAAAATTAACGCGGTGATATTCACTTTGATGAAACGAACGTAAAATTCTCCCTTTCTCTCTCTCTCTCTCTCTCTCTTTTGTGAGTGAAAAATTTAATATTCCCCGTTTATTAACCGGAATAATAGAAGCAATGGTTTGCCTTTACTGGCGCGTGGAAGAATTTGTGTGATTAAGTTCAGAACATCCGTTAGATATTCATTGACGCTCCAGACTTTATAGAAGGTGCACGAAAATTTGAAAAGTAAATTACTATGCCGTACTGAAAGCCAAAGAAATCACGAATGAAACATAATACATAAATATTAACGCGATCAGAATGTTTTGCTCAACTTTTTTTTTATATATATATTCAAATCTATCATGTGCACACGAAAAAGATGTATATTATCAAATACAATTTTAATTAAATTAACAGATTATTCAACTATAGAAACTAGATAAAGTTGTTTGTCTCGCGCGAAATATTTATTTACGGCAATATTTAATTTGCGTTGTTGACAAATGTCAGAGCTGAAAACGACGACTGTCGTTCCATAAAAATGTGTCTCTGCAAATTTGACAATTTTAAGCACAATTGCAGAAAAATATTCTCAAACACGTAGAAAGTCCTTTCGCGAAAAGATCGGCTCGGCCAAGTGCCTACTTCCGAACGAGGCCATTGCACTTTACACATTCCACCCTTCTTTCTCTTCCCTCTGCGTCGCCATCCTCCGCTCTTTTACGTGCGGACTGCATCAGGCTGCAAAGCAACTGCACGTACCAACTGACGGCGACCCGGGTTCGCGCAACACCCCGGGCGAGTTTCCATTGCTCCCTCTGACCGTCCATTCAAGCCTTTTATTTTCTCTGGCTACGTGTACGCGAATAACCCTCTGTACCGGCGGTGACGTGTCTGCAAGAACTGGACGCTCATCGTCCGAGCCGACCCAATTTTTCCTCTCACGACGTATTATCCGCGCGAACGATCGGCGGATCCTCACACGTGAATAGCCTACAGATAGAGACGACAGTTCGGAGAAAATCGGGAGTTGAACACAATCACGTGAATGGTGTCTCGAATATCTAAACTCTCTTGTTTAGATATTTTTCTTTCTCACATCCACATGTGCGATACAATATAAAATAATAAATAAAAAAGCAAAAATATAATTATTTAACTTCGTTCCCCACTTGTAGATTTTTCCTCCTATAATAGACAAATATAAATTCACTCACCACCTTTTACAGTTTAGTATTACATTGTTAATTAATAGACACATGCAGAAATACAGTTTATGTTGTTTTCGGTACTTTCTTCTTGCATTTTGTTTATTTAGTTCACCTAATGTGTTCGTTCAGTTCGCCAAATTCCAACGTTTCTAGGTCGTACATGTAGAACATTGTTTGCAACTTGCTATTGCTCTGCAGAGTTTTCTTAATGCTCACGTGCGGGTATTCTGGGGATCCTCCTCGTTTACCGGCGTGCCACCGGCTCCACTCACCGAAGGCATTTCTCTCCATCGCATTTTGGGAGAAATGGCTTCGCCCTCTCTAATTCCCTGCGCGCGCGCGCGCAAACGCTCGCCCGGACTCTCTCGACTTCCTCGTATTTTCCACGTCGCTGTATGGTGTCTAATTAAAGTTTAAAGGAAATGTATAATTTCACCAAAATTAACTCGGAATGCCGTGTACGTAACGTTTCACTTTGTTACATTAATTGCCTCCACTCCCTGTCACAATACGCTAATTAATATCCGCTGTACACATAAATTAACCGCGTCACCGCAAATAGTTAATAGCTCAGCCACGAATCCGCAATCCCGGCTAAAAATAGAGTCTAAATTCGCAATAACCGATTAAATGTCACTCCGGGGGGATGTAAAATGCACTTGCCATTGAAAGAGATGCAGCAACATCTATATAGGTGTCTGTTTTTACCGCGTAATTTTTCGATTCCGATCAATTTTCGCATTTGTAATAATTTTATTGTGGCAACAAAGAAAAAAACGGAAAACATTTCGATTGAGAAACTATTTTTTTATTCGATTCGAGATCGATTTCGAAACATTAGGTGTGACTCTGAAAAGTCAATTAAACAAAGATACTAAAAATTGCTGCGCTTTCGAACTTGGAATAGCAATAATGTGCGAGTGTGAAGCTTCACACTACGCATGTAAACAAAGGTATAAACAATGACTGTTTAATGACCACAATTACGATATGAAGAGCCGTCTCTCGACTTTGTTCGAATTACATCGTATTACATGTGATGAAATGATTCATCGCGTGTTCTGTTATACTTCATTGTCTATTGAATACGCGCGCGGAAAGAGATAAAAAAAAAAAACAAAAAAAAAACAAAAAAAAAACCAACTGAATTCAGGGCACTGCCGTAACCTTTGTAACCCGTCGGAATTGTTTCAGCTGTGCAAGTTCTGCGAAGCGAGTCAGTGTGAGCGCGACCCCGAAAATTCCGAGGCGCAAAACGGTGTAAGCCGGGAAGGACCGTGCATACTGTAGCCGTCGCTAACGGTGCATCGCGCTATGCATGGCTCGCTCGTTGCGGTGCAACCAACCCAACCTTACTCGCCGCATTGCAACTACAGCTACTGTGTATCTGTTTCTCCACGAGAGAGCCGTGAAAAGGGGTTGCATACTCGTCCACCAACCTTCGTTACTTTATCGACGATGAACCGACGCGCGCGCACGCTCGCGCACATGTCTCTCTCACACCCTTTTTCTTCCGGTTTTCCATTAGCAGATTTCTACGGTACACGTTGTTCATTTGACATCCCCCGCAACGTTTGACTGCGCACTCTTCTCTTCTACGTTAGCAAAGTATCGACCACCAGACGCTTTTGAAACGTACACATCGGCGTAAGATACCGGGGGTATTTTCCATATTTGGAAATCGCTGCGTTTTTCATTAACTGCTTTCCATATAATTTACTTACCACTATATCACGCGGATATATTATTTATGGGGTTAAAATCACGTAAAATAACACAATATTCAATCGATAATACGAACGTTTAAACTGATCCTTCGAATAGGATCGGTCGTTTGATTTACGGTCTTCGTGAGATGACGTTAATGCGATTAATATAATTTGCGTTATGTGATTTATATAATACAAAGAAATTAGCATATATGTTCATTATAATTCAGTTAATTATATTCGTGCTGTAAATAATATTTAATTTGATAATTAATTTATTTATTAGCGTGAAAAGAAGAATCGCTCAACCGGCATTTTATTGATAAATGGAAAATTTGGTGTTTAATGTGCGAAAGAAAATTTGTAATCTGCTATTTATATTCGCATTTAACATGTCGTTTTACTTAAACGTATGTAAACGCACATTTCGTGAAAGTCTGATTAACGAGGAGTCAACCAGTTTTTAACTAGCTTTTAGTTTCGCCCCTGGGCTTCCTTTCCCCTCGTAATCTCAAAATTTCATTAGCATAAGAAGGCTCGAGATAATGTTACTTTGTTGGTTGTGTTATCCGCGGATGCATCGAACTACAGCCGTTACACCAAGTTTAAATCTGCTCGCTTATTGCCGCATTACCATAATGCCGCGGTGTGTATGAAAAATGGCGCAACGCAGAACGCGCGCGCGTTCCACGGCAATTTAAATAAATTTCCCGGATCGTAAATTACGTTGGCCTCATCTTTGTAAACGTCGTATTTTACAGCTTTCTCATTACAATCCGGTAATTTATAATCGCCGTTGTATTTACACAATACGCACGTAAATGAAAAAAGAAACTCTTCCCTCTATTCACTCTGTTTTCAAATTTCACCACGATGTTTTTGACGGTTGTAAATTTTACTTGCGCGGAACACACAAACAGTCAAGCCACGGCATTGTTAAAAGCTGTGTGCTTTCGCTTCGAAATTACATCATGATTAAGCGTCGCGACATACAAATTTTCTTCGTGTTCTCTAACCGATCACGTGCGCGACGCCGAAACACACAGTTGGCGTCTCGAATATCAAAACCCGACGATTTATATCATCTTGAGACACGATTCTCGTAATTAATAGTAATCGTTTGATGTATCAAAGTCGTAATTGGCAGAATATTATGTACAAGTACAGGAGGAGGGGGAGGAGAGGGTCAGCCGCAAACGTGACTCGCTTACATTCAGATATCGGATGCGCGCTATTGTCTAGATTGGTTTGGGACGCGGAGAGTGCGGCGCCAGTAGGATTTCATTAATTGCGAGGGCAAATTGGGAGGTAACGAGCTCGATGAAATATGCGCTATAACGACGTGAGTGAATGCACCGTCTGATGACGCGACGTAACCGCGTGTTATTTTCTCTCGTCAAATGATGACGAACCTTTCGCCGTTGATCAACGTACACACGCTCTAACACTACTCGTAACAACAACATTTTTATCCCGCACATTTACAATCGGGCCGCAAAAAATTAATGGGAGATTTCAGCAAAATTAACGATTCTCTGATTAGTTAACCAGAGCGATAATTTTTTTTTTATTTGTATTTAGTTCGGTTTACACGCGACGTGTTTTTTTTCGTAAAACCTTACTTTGTCATTGAGTTTCTCTATTTCAATAAGAAAGAATTAACTTAATTAAAAAATGTTTATACACATGAGAGAATACGTAGAATGTTAATTACACTGCTTGTGGTGAACTCGTGTTTTTTTTGTTAAATTTATTAATTAGCACGCATTGCTGCTGCGTAGCGGAGCGATGTTAAACAAATGTTTAATAATAGACTGCGTTGCACTTCAAATATGCAATTACAAAATTATGATAGAAATCGGCCCGACACACAATGGAAGTGACATTTCCCTCTGGGTTTGTAAGACACCGCCATCGCGTGGTACACGCCGCGTGACAGTTGCCCTCCTATCTCTCTCTCCCAGCCTGACACACAACAGTTCGCCCGAGTGAAGATCATGATAGAAGTTAATATACTGGTTTTGTGGTTATCACATCTCTGGATAAACGTGACGTGACCGAGCATATCGTACTATTTCGCGTATCAATCTGCGACGCGCTGCCATCTGGACCGTCGGTCCGCGGCTTCGATGCATCTAATATATAACCGTGCAATTTTCTACGTATTTTTCTCTGTATTCTGTTCGTATTTGTATTTCGTGCAACATATATTAGCACAACCCGGACTAAACATGTGCAACTATACGCGTATTGATTAAATAACAACATCAATGTGTTTGTAATTGAGTGAGAATAGACGCGTCAAAATTACGTTTGTCATTGGAAACAACGTTAAAACTCTTTACATGTCTGAATGTAACGTAATTACACGATCACGGTAACTTCATTACTTTGCGTATAAAAGCAAATTAGAGTCGCGAATGTTCTTAACGTTACATACAGTATTACGCGAACTCAATTACAATCTCTCTCTCTCTCTCTCTCTATCTCTCTACAAGAGATGAAGCGTAGAATGCGGAAAAGATGCATCTGTCTTCCTTACGCATCTTGCACGCGGCTCACAATTTATGCTTTAATATTCGCGCATTCCTAAGAGCGATGTTACAAGGCTCGTTGAGAGGATCCTCGCGAATTTCACCGTCATGCCGTACTCCGCCGGAAGTATACTCTCGAGTGACATAACACCAGGCGGAAAGGAAGGGAGGATGGAAGGTTAATACAACGTGGGAGACAAAATGCGCCGGTTTGTTCTTTCATTCAGAGCCGCTCTGGTCCTGTCGCGACCGTTTATGAATTAATACGAAGGTGCACGGGTAAATCTTCACCGCCTTACCTCGTACATACATTATTTTTATTGTCCCCCATAGGCGCTCGTGCGACACACGAGGCAGCGTCAGCGATTTAAGGATTCACTTTTTCGCCCGATATTAAATAACTGCGAAAGAAGAAAACGCGCAAGTGCAAGGTACAAAAGCGTCGTTAACTGTGGAAAGTGTGTTTTGAGAGATAATTAAATCCAACGCGGATAAAACACTCAAAAAGCAAATTTTTTTTTGCTTCTTCTTGCTTTTTTTTTTTTTTTTTTTTTTTTTTATTTGAGCTCGGTATCTCGTTCCGGACAATTTTTGAAGATTTCAGTGACGGTACGTTAACAAGAAACATCGAGCAATTGTTCGTTAATTGGATGGACCATCGGTCTGTCCAATAACGAATTCCGGCCGCTCTGCCCACTGCTTGATTGGCTATCGGAAAACAATACACTGTCACGCCTAACTGCGTTATTGTTCATGATTAATTGTTTATTTCGTATCGCGCGCACTTTGTTGCTAATACATTAATTCCTTTGCCGGATGAGATAAAATTAATTTTGTAACCAAACAAAAAAACCGTGGAATCACTGACGTTTTCGTTGAAAAATGTTGACGGGAAAAAATTTTGATCTCGGAACGCAACGCGCACACAGTAAAGCATTCCATGTGTCTGTGTGTGTGTATCTCATTGTATAATCTCGTTAAAATACACGTTGCGTAAGCTGAATACTTTGCGTTTGCGAATTAATTGGAAAATTTCATCGTATCATCCGTAGCGGCGCCACCGCGTTGCGCTCCGCGCTATTTCCAGTTGCGCTAGAACGAAGAGAATTTTTTACAGTGTAAACGGGGATGCGTTTTCCTAAAAAAAACACCGTGGCAATTTTCGATGCAGCGCCGAATGAGAGAACGCCAGCCGGGCGTCTAAACTGCAGATTGGTTAAGGGCTAAGTCCCGGATATTTGAAAGTTCTCAGACAAGCCTGATAACCAAATACTTTAATACTCTTTCTCTCTCTCTCTCTCTTTCTTGCCTCCGAAGTTAAAACTCTTATCGGTCGGACTATCTCGACAACTTCGTTTCGAGGTGGAAAGAAGCGGAGGAAGATCGAGGGACTAAAGGGCGTGCCGAGCCGATTTAAAAGACGAAACAAACTCCGAAGTCAATGGTTGAATTTCGAGTCAATAAATTTAGAGATTTAAATTCAAATGAGTTCTTTCTTCTTTAAGGATGATGTGCCATGTGAAGTAGAAAAAAAAGAAAACAAGTTACATCACAAAAAACCAGTCCCCCAGTACCTTTCGCTCTTGATTCTATTCTTTCACTGAGTACCATAAAGCCGACGCATTCATCTCTACCTCGTCCCCGCACACTTTTCCTCACGCGACTCTGCCGCAGCAGACGTTCGCGCGCGCGCGCGCGCGCTTCTCGAGAGCTGGTATCGAGCTTTAGTCCTCCCAAAGGACGCCCGGTTAGCTTTCTGTTTGTAGCACTGAAAGCGCGCGGAGCGACCGTTTGTTTCCTGCAATCTGCAGCGCCGTAAATTCGGTAAATATAAGAGATTCAACAATAAAAAGGGAAACGCGGGTTTCTCTCTCGTCTCTCCCGTTTGTCTTTTCCTTTTCTCGCACTTCACCGCGACGAAATCGAGCGTTCGCTTGTGTACCCGCCCGCGCTCGCATCGCTTCATCGCGCTGTTGAAAAAGCCGTTTTCCCGAAGAATGGATGGAGAGATCACGCGTTATATAGAAAACGCGAGTTCCGACGCTCTCGGAAACTTTACCGTTTTAATTGACAATCGCCCTAGTTTGTTCGCTCTCTTTCACGATGGACCTCTGGCAGTTTCTGTAAATTTCGCGAAGCTCTTCCCGTTCCCCTTTCCCAATCCCCTCTGCAACTTCACTCGAGATTGCTCTTTTCCCAAAGGCCGCGCGCGAATCTCTCAGTTTCTTTCTACCCCTCCTCTCCCTGAGTAAGCGGGGAGAAGTCGCCAATAAAGGAGAAAGATCTATATTTTTCCGTTCCTGACGAGAGAGGCGGACACACAAGGAACGATCTGACCGCCGGGCAACACGACAAATCCCAGAGCTCTGTAGAGAAACTCGGTCGATTACTGAGTTCGTCGTTTTTACTGTAGATTGTATTATCGCAATGTGCGAGCGATGAGATGCGAAGCCAGAGACGTCAGCGCGATCTTCTGTGAATTTTACTCGCCTGCATCTCCGTCGCATCTCATTTTTCTTCGAGTCTCTTCAGGTCTCTTCTCTCGATACACCGGTGCACTTCCTTTTGCCTCGAGCCCCGCGAGCGAGAAATTCCAAGAGGCACCGTTTGTTTTCCTACAATCTGCAGGACTGTAAATTTCGAGCAAGTGGCGTGCATAGCGCGCAAGAGCAAGACGGAAATGGGCTCTTGGCCGAATGCGGAAGATGGAAGAAGAAGCTGCACGTGGAGAGGATAGAGAGCCGAAGTTGAAGTTGGGCGCGGTGGTGCGGGGTCCGAGCAATCCCGGGGAAGAAATACCTAACCGGGGGTTTGGCGGCCTCCCGGGGAATCAGCCGATCTACCACGGACAGCTCCCTGCAGTTCTTGACGTACAATCGCCGCTGCGAGCTATGGGGGCTTTTCCGCGATACCGATCGCAAGGTCGCGATTATGCACCTCGCTAGGAAAACATCGATCGTAAAATTTATCGTGGCGCTCGGTTGTCGTTAACAGCCTAGTCAAGTACTTGCATGCATTGGATCAAAGAAAAACATTATTTGAGTGCGCAGTATTTTTGTGTCTCCTTCTTTTTCTCTCAGATCTTTCATTTAATGCTACGTTTTTTTTAATTTTAAATTATTGCACATGTGAATGTATTTAAATGTGTTGATATACCGTTGAACGCAACAGAAGTAATTAACTTAAAAGTTAACATTTTACAAGTTTTTAAATATGTCGGAATTCGCTCTTAATTTGCGTCGGTTTTAATTGAACAGTAACTCACGCACAAATAACAAGAGTTATTAAATGCAAATATTATTTCGCTTCTGGACGGATTACAGTGCTGTTCTTTATACGATACGTGACGATTATTTACGGTCATAATTCCTGTTTCCGAATAAAAATACATCATGATAAAGTATGTCGAGCGACACTCCACTCCGAACTGTAACGCGTTGAGAGACATACGTATCGCATAATGGTTTGGATTTTTTGTTTTGTTTTGTTTTGTTTTGTTTGTTTTTTTAGGATTGTGCGCGACGTCAAAAAAGCGACGAGAGCAATTTTTTATCTCCTATCCCACCCCCTCTTAGTGCTCCCTGCAGAGCCACGCATTTACAGGTCCATGTTTATAGGAATTTTTTTTTTTTTATTGTTTTTACTCCCGAGCGAAACCCCCAAATGCAAACGGAATTACGACTCACCCTCGATCCCATGACTCATCCCTACATCTACGATGAAACGTTTGCTCATGCTAAAGCCAGAGGGCCGAATGTGTGGATTTTCATGCAGTTATTTCAGCGAAATCCATGCCGATTGTTTTTTAGAACATTCTCGCGTAAGGTGTGAAATTGTGACGTTGGAAACAGGCGCGTGTTTTCACGGATCGGTGTGATCCCGATTAAAATGCCCCGGCCGCGAAAAATCGTCGAAGAAAAATATTCATCCGCGCGATTTATCATATAAATCAGGATCGCGTAAAACAGAGAAGTTTCAAGTTTTGCCTCTTGCCGAGTTTTGATATTGCGCGCGGATTATCTTTTTTAAACCGCACGCGGTTTTCGAGAAAGAGAGAAATATATATTTATAATGTTAATGCACACTATTTATTTTAAGCCAAGAAAATAACATTATTAGCATAATTCGCGGAACGTCATAAACACAAATTTTAATTCCACTAATGCACATCTTTTGATCACAAAGATGAAAAGCGCGAAATGCGCGATAATGTAAAAGGGTACAAAACAGTTTACACAAATATCGAAATATAATTAAAATATGTAATTATTCTCTGAATTTAGAAATGTCGAAATGTAAAACAGATCGAAACAACAACAGACTGCCGAATAATTGCAAAAACGAAATCGCGGTGTTGGAACTAATAGCTGAAATGCACTTAAAATGTAGAGAAAAGACACATGGAAATGTGTCACTTCGAAATATTTCGATATCGAACGACCAGGATTTGCCTCGCATAAGCAAGCGTAGACATTAATAACCAGCTGAGCTCACACGGATTCAGCGCGTGGAAATCAATATTTCAATTATATGGTTTTATTTTTACGCGCAGCGCTGAATACGGTATAGAGCGCCGTTGCCGCGCACAGAATTTGTAATTGAAAAATGATAGCAAACTCGACGGGGCACTGTCTTTATTTCGTTATAAACCAAAATGTATGGAACTGATTTTTCAGCGGCGCACACCGAAGCACGTGCTCGCAAATAATAAATATCGATTCGACGCGGCAATCATTATTTTGCATTCGGCGCTATTCGAGATCCCGCAGTAACTTTTGGAAATATCAGATATCGATGCACCGCGCATTATTATTAGGTGATACACGTTACCGGAGTAATAGATCTCGTAAATTGGACGCGCGTGCACGGTTTGTTTTACGTTTTCGCCGAGAATCTCTCGTCAATTATTCAACGTATATATTTTTCGTTGCGCCCATTATGTATTTTGGTACCTACGGCAAGTATGTATGTCCGCAAAATATAAGGCATACGGAAGTATTCTCCATCCTTTCTCCCCTTCCATCCGGAGCTACACCCATCCGCGCATTCTACCTCGAGAAACTTCAAAGGCAAAAGTACTCTCGGATAATAAATAATTAAATGCATGAACCATATGGCGTTGCCGTATGGCGGAAGACATTTCGTTAAAATATGTAAAGCTACCCCCAGCTAGATCTGCAAGACATGCAGACTGTGCAGCATTCCGACATAACGGGATAAGAAAGGTCGCCTAGAGGGCTGAAAGAATTATAACATGGCTTGGAAATAACATGTCGTTGAATAGAATTACTTTGATAAAGCACACAATGTTAAAAAAACAATATATAATTAATTAAATATCCGCGCAAACAAGAAAAGATAAAATAATCATTCGCAAATCAATTCGTTGTAATAATGTGAATGTTTGTCGTATGAGAACGTGAATTCTCTTACGAAGTATCTGTAATTAAATAAGAAAGAAAGAAAGAAAGAAAGAGAGAGAAATGTGTAATATTACATGATTAACTCTTTTCTTACTAAGGATAAATCAAAAGCTTTTTCATTAAAACTATTTCACATTTTACATTATTCATGAGTGACATTATGTCTTTGTAACTGATGGATGATAAGAACCGAGACAATATAATTGTCCTTTGTGTGCGGAATAATTCTGCGTGTACTTAAAGGAAAATACTTATGTGTGTGTACGCCGTATTATTACGTTTAAAAGACATGGACATGAAGATAAGCGAGATATGCAAATCGAGCAACCGATCATTGGCTTTCTAGAAAGCAATGTTTAAAAAAAAAATGTTACATCCTTTGTATTCAATATTTTTGCAATACCAAAAGACACCGATAATCGTAATCATACAGAAAGATTTACAAAATTATTTTAGTCAGATTCGGGATGACAAATTTTCGCTTATATGTTCACATGCCGCTATAATGCCGTTTGCATATCACCTAGTTACATGCATTTAAACGCAGTTTTCGCTTATTTACAAAATTTGTGATAAATTTGGGTAAACGTTTTTCGCGCGTTGCAAATCGATGTGCGTGGTAGTCGCATTCAGCCGAGAAAATTATTCCAAGAATGACCGGCGAGAAAAAAAATAATCGCCCGTCCGATGCACGGCTGTGCGTCTCGCTATTAAATCGCAAAATTAAACTCTGGAAAAACGTTGGAAAACTCGAAATTCCACCATTTGCCCGTCTGGAAAACAGCTATTGGCATTTTTGGACACAATTCTTTATCGGAAACGCGAATGTTGACTGTCTGCAGCATCGCGTAGAATTTCGATCCAATCGGAAAACACAACGCACATTCTCTTTTATGTATCTAACAATTATGTCGTATAAGTGAATTCAGTCGGAAAGTTTGCGCGTTAAATTTTAAAACATACATATTAATTATGTCAAAAATATGAGATTAAAACTTTATTGGAAAAAAAAAAAAAAAAAAAGTTAAGTTCTTTTAAATGTGTGTACATTCAACTTCACAATATATGTATGTATACATGTACACATATATCTCGTCACTAAAAAAATATATATAACATATAAATCATTATAAAATTCAACTATAATATTTTATCTTTCAGTTAAAAAAAAGGATTGAGAAATAAAAACACATAAAAAAATAAAGAAAACTACAATATATAAGAAATACAATACGCAGCAAGTGAATTTCATATTTTCTGGAACTATTTTATCTTCACTTTTGCTTTTCCCATCTACAACTAATTTTATTTTTACTCTTTCTTGCATTAGTCCTATATAAATGAAAGCTGTCAGAAGAGTGTCACCTTTCGATAACTGCGATTAATTTTCCGAACGCATTGACCCACTCTCCCCTGCCCAGGAGACCTCTTTATCAGAAGCGATTAATTGTCGACTGCAATTTCTTTCGTTCGGCGGCCGAAGCGATTGGAATATTTTAATACGCGCAAGTTTTAACGGTGTCGGTCTATAGCGACGTTTTAAATTAAAGAAACTTCCGTCGATGGAAAGTTTTTTTTTACCTTTTCTTCTGCGTCCTGAAAATACACGCTCCGATGAGGACAAGAGCCGACACGATCAAAGAAAACTCTTCCAGCGATTTCATCCGGACTCGCACTGTTGAGAATGTCGGTCGTGAGATGGGGGAGAGAAAAAGCGAAGTAACGAATCTGCCTGATCCGACGCGGGCTTCGACTACTGCATGTGCCGTGCCTCACAGGAGCGTGTTCCACTTCGATGTGGCGCGCCGCAAATCCGCAAAGCCCGAATCCCGCCGAGTCCCCCGCGGATTTGTCGACGTTGCGACGGGGATGAACGGGAGTTGGGCGAGACGTTAAGACAGAAAAAGCCGAGAGGAACGCAGCCGGGCACGCGATTGGAAGAACCGCGTTTGGATAACGTCGGCGTAAACCCGCGTGCGCGATCGATAAATATGCGATTTCAGACAGCCGTTCAAAGTACTTATCGTCGTTAAATCACTTGATTTCTTGCTGTCACTTAACTAATCGAACATTTTTCCACGTTACGTCAGAGAACGAACAAAAAAACTTTTTTCAACGTTTGTTTAAGTTGTCATTGTCAAAAAGTGTTCTCTTTATTCTAAAAACTAACCGAAGCATTTGTTGATGAAGTTCTTTGTTCGTTACGTTATATGTGCCGCCAACACACGCGATATTGCAGAAAAATAAATCACATATCCCGCGAACAATACATTCGCAATCGGGCAGATATTTGTATTTGTAATTGTGACTATTTATAGATGCCATTAATAATTTTGTACCAACAACGGAGAGAATTGGAAATGCGGGAGAGGTCGTAGTTTATTCAATCACGTGTTACCAATAATTTATCAAAAGTCTGAATATTTGACAAGAGACTGTTTAGCGAATGATGGTAAATATTCTAGTATATAACGAGATTATAGAATATTTTTTTGTCTTCTGTTCAAATAGCTTATCCAACAACGGAGAGTAATTCTAAAAAGAAACTTCAATAAAGGAGTATTTTAAAATAACATTATTAGTGTGTGTGTGTGCGCAAAATATAAATAGATCATTATAGCGAGATTGTGTGTTATTTACGAAAAAGAAGTAAACAATATCGAGCTTCTCTTTCATATCGATTCGCAGAAATAATACCTTCAAATTAAACGATACATCTGTTGTTTGCTTGAAGTTACAGACTATGTGAAACAAACTTCAATAGTGTCGTGCTCTCTCTTTCGTTAAATGAAAGAGTTTTTTTCACTATAGAATAGTTACTAGCTTTGCCACACCGCGATAGTAACTAAGTTAACTGTTCAGTTTCTAACCCGGTGACAAAGTGACGATTCCTATGCGGCACAGAAGAGCATTTCCGTTCGTGAGTCAACGCGCGGGAAGTGAGAATAGAGCGCGTGGTAAAGATGCAAAATTATGCATAATATTCCGTTCTGCCTACTTCCATTCCGTGTCTTTTCCTCCTTCGTTTTTCCCTCTTTCCCTCCCTCCCTCCCTCCCTCTCTTTCTCTCTCTCTCTCTCGCAATACTTTCCGACTGAATTCGATGCCACAACTGTTGGGGGAGGAAAGGGTGCTTTCGGGGATACTCAGGCAAATTCAAACTTTTCTCAAAGTGATTTTTTTCAATCAACGCCTCTTGAAGGACTCCTACCGCGACTTCATTCGTGCCTTCCTTGAATCGATCTTTTTCTCTCTTTCTTTCCTTTTTTTTCTTACCGGTGACTTATCCATTCTCACTCGTTCCATCTTCCTTTGTCTGGAGAGTAATAAAGTTAGCGACTTCCCGATGGCGGATTCAACTGATTTTACTCGGTACGCGTCGAGTGCGAGCAAACGTGTCGCGCAGCCTCTTTCCTATACCTTTAAAATGATGATGTATCACGCTCGGAATTTTTTCGTATTACTAGCGGGGTTGACTAAAAAATATATAAAAGTTCTTATAAGACTTAAAACTTTAATATGTAATCACTTCTGAATATGAATAACCTTGTTGTCGTGGTATTTTTCGCATAATTATAAGTATATAATTTATTTGTTATATAATATGTAATAAATTTAATGTTTTAATAAAAGATAAGAATTTTTCTCAAAATAGATCATATTAGTACGCAATAAATAAATTAAATAAATTATTTCTTTTAGATGTTTG
This sequence comes from Pseudomyrmex pallidus, assembly GCA_014825455.1. NCBI lineage: Eukaryota > Metazoa > Arthropoda > Insecta > Hymenoptera > Formicidae > Pseudomyrmex > Pseudomyrmex pallidus. Next base: position 146,927 of record QVNV01002355.1, read on the forward strand.
TATAGTTATTAATGGCCTCTGGAGATTATTAGTGTTTAGCGAAACTGGTGCATGGTCGAATGCTCGATGTGCGATATTAGACTGTGTGTATGCAGCGTCCAATATTGCGCATGAAGCACTCATCCGTGAATCACTCTACTATGTGGTCTAATATTCGTACGTGGCGCATATTCGTATGTGAACCAACATCAATCACGCCATCAATTGAACTTTAAAATTGATAACTTTCCGCTGGTTTACTTTGTCGCACGCGCTTTGTTACGCTGTCTACGTAAAAATTGAATTTATGCATACGTATGTATAATTAATTTTTCTACAAGTTTCAATCAGAAGCGCTTGTACAAATGCAATAATTATTTCGCGGTTTCAAGTGACAACCGCATATTCACGCAAAACTAGATTGCAACGCGTCCCCGTGCAACGAACAAACGCGTTTGCACGCGACACACGCAAACCGAGCGAGTCACGTCGGAATTATGCCGATGCGCAGCCGCCGCGTTTCTGCACATCCTCACACCGACACGCCGCCGACTGTCTCGGGGAATTCCCCGACGAAGTAATCCCTCCGGCTACGTCGCGCGATAAGACCCAACTGGAAGAATATACGACGGCGTAAAATAAGCGGGGCGGCCAAGAGAGAAGCTCGGACGCGGAAGATTCATTTAAGGCTTATGAAGAAGTCCACCCTCTTCGTGAGAATGCCGTTTCTGCCCCGACCTTTCCAGTCCTTTCTCTTGTCGCCGAAAAAAACCTCTCTCATTCTTGAACTATCGTTCGTTCCCGCGCGATCGCAGTGGTATAATGGCGAACCCCATCGCCGACCGGTGAAAGTTCGCCAGTGAAAAGTTCGGATATTTTATTCGGTAGCCGGAATAACTTTTAATATCCCGCTTCTAGGTTCGTACCGGAAAGGCGAGAGAGAAAGAGAGAAAACGCGCGAGAGAACAAGTTGGACCATCGGTGAAGGGAGAGCGGAAGGAGCGAGAAGGAGGTTGAGGAGAGAGAAAGAGAGAGAGGAACTACTGTGACTTTTAACGTCGGCGGAACTGACGTTGCGCTTCGGCGAGCTTTGTAGACTTTTAATGAAGAGTTCGGGCTCGCTTATTGGTTTCTGCGAGCGGTGGCGGTGGCAGTTCGTGAGCGTTCGCGCGTTTTATATTACCTGTGCCCTTTCTTCGCGCTGAGGGCGCGTATATTTTTCAAGATGCAAGTCGTCGGCAAAAATCACCGCCAGTGACGACAACAACGACGTCCTACCGCGTCGCATCCTGACAGAAGACGGAATATTATACAGTTGAAATGTTAACTAGTTCGAAACTCGGCCCGCGTTCGCGCCGGGGTTGCACCTCTTTGCGGCGGCAAGTTTCGCAAAGTTCACGCTGGCGGTAAATTGTACGCGATATATTGTACCGAAACCCCCTTGAGCGCGAAGTTGCCGCCCGAGAACTTGCCGCGCGACCGATTTCTTCAAGATGTTCGTTAGAATAGAGATCGTGTTTTTCAAGAAGATCGGAATCGGATGGTTCTTTTAAGTCCGTGTCATACGTTTTTATTCTCCGGGAGATATCTCACCATATTTTTTTTCCACGGTAAGGCTGTAAAGTTCTTGCGTTCGCAAAACGCAGATTTTATGCATTTAAACTACATCAAAGCGTCCGTAAAAACGTCTATAAAAGAACGTTTCAAGAACATCTAAAATCTCTCAAAGATTGAGACGGTTTTATGACATCTTGCAAACGTTTGCATTACTTGTCAACAGTCCTACAATCACACACGAGGAACAAAAAACGATTGAAATTGAAGCGGAAAATAAGAAGATAATCGTCAGCAAATTTCTTCCCGCAATGATGTACGCAATATTTTTGTGTAAATTTCTAACCGTGAGTTCTCCTAATTAAAACTGACAGATGATGTAATTTCAAGTGTAACTCCACGACAAATGAGCGAATATAAGTCTCAAATTAGAATAAAATACACGCGAACGTAATTCTATCTCGCAGCTTATTCACAGTTTGGGGGAAAAAATTGTATTTTTTAATTACAGCGCCGGAGCGGCGAAGGGATTAATTATGAAGGTGCAATAAAAATAACGCGAGTAACATGGGGATATTTGCCGTGTGACGAGAGGATAGCACGTGTGTCAAACTGAAGAGAACGCCGTTTTAACAAATTCAGAATGTAATCACGGGTCCAAGTTCCGCAGGGCTCCTTAGTCCGCTGCTTAGTTACGTAGTCTGCCGTCGTGTCCTGGCAACTTCGCTCGAGCAAAGTTTCTAATCCGCAAATCGTTGCCTAATATACACGCGGCAGCCGAGGTGATGCATGCTTAAGGTGGATGGTTTACGTCGGAAACTTCAGGCTGTAATTCTTGCGCGAGAACAGGGCGCGCGCGGCATATGGCGGCATGCACGGAGGCAGGTCAAGATGTAAGGGGAATCCCTATAATTTGCCGCACTTTAGTCCGTCCAACAAAGTTTATAGATGGTTATTTCTCGCAATTCATCGTGCTAAATGGTAAACTTAATAATTTTCTTTTTTATTATAAAAAAAAAACATTATAAATGTTTACAAGTGAAAATATTAGTTTTATATACCCGTGTATCTCTATAAATTTTATGTAATTCCGAACTTTTTCGATATTTTCACAGAGAGGAAAACTACGAGTGCGAAAACCCGCGATATTTCAAACGGCGAGAATCCCCGCAAAGTGCGAGCATCTCGAATCATTCAATTTCTACATACTCGGGAACTATTTATCAAGAATTCCGTTCTGTCGTATATATAAGTCCATTCGCCATTCTCCGCGTCTCCTCTAAAATAACTTGAGAGAACCGCGCGCGCCGACGAGCAGCTCTCATGCAAATTTTACTTTCCCGCTTTTAAATTTACTCCCTTAAGTTTGCGGGGAATCGCGCTCCTTGATTTTATTGTTCCACGAGGAACGGGAGAAGCGACCGGGACAAAGAAGTTGATCCTTGATGCGGTGCTTCTACTTCTCTCGTCGCCTCGTTTCAAAGAGAAGAAAGATATTTGCATTGCGGTCGCGAAACCGCGCCGCGAGATCGGAATCGCGTCAAATTTCATTGGGAATGCGCATTTAAGTCACCGCCAGCTCGAAACATAACGAGAGGAACGATAGAAACAAATCTGTCATCGCGCGTATTCAAGATCGGACTTTTATATAAAGAAGAGATTCGCGCGCAACCTCATGAAATTCGCAAAGAGACGCCCCTGTATTAAAACGCGTTAAGTCCACCTGCCGGCAGTTCCCCGCGTAGTCTCACGCGTACGTTGTTTTACTGCTGACGCCAAAAATTTAATAAGCTCATGCAAATGAGGGCTCTTATGTAAATCTGGGAAATTTCACGGCTAACCAGACCGCCCAAATCGCGGTACATATTTTTCACACGCGCGCGCGCACGCGCGCGAGAGAGAGAGATCCTTATTACCGCGATAAATTCTGCCAGTTTAGCGAAAACTTACGAGAGAGTGACACGGATTTGCGTATGCACTTTTAGCACGTACCACATCTCTCCTCATGTTTTCATTCGAGCAAGCAAAAACAAGAAGACGTCATTTCTAATGTGTGTTACACATTGTGCGACACGTTCTCCCTTTTCTTCCGCTAGTTAAAAAAAAAAAAAACGAAATATTAAATAAAATGCAATCAAAATAATAATGATAACTACGCTAATATTACAAATTCAAGTATCTCAGCACCGAATTTGCTCTCCGCTTAAAATACAGGCATCGTTTAAGGAACGGTGAAATAAATGACTTCGCTAATTGGCGTAATTAATCGAGCTTTTTATTACACCGTGGTATTCTCCAGTGTACCTGGGGAAGGGCAAAACTTAGCCGAGCATAAATCACGCGAAAGAAAAATTTGACGTTAGAATGAGGAGCAGTTTCTCGGCGTACTTTATCCACGCCGACGTACTACTACTAGTAGTAGTAGTAGTAGTAGTAGTAGTAGTCGAGGAGTTCGATCTCTCTTGCGGCGCGCGCTCGCTAAGTTACTTGATCTGCTCTCTCCTAGCAGCTAGCGTCTCGTGATAACTTTGTGATGGCTGGATAAGGATTTTGTGCCGGGTAGCTACGCGCGCGCCTCGGTTTCCGTACGTATGGGAAGAGAAAAGAGAAGACAGAGAGGGTCCCGGGCTTAAGTCGGGCGAAACTTTCCAGCGTCGTGGAAACTCCGCGTTCGCGAAGGTGTTACGAAAGTCGTATATCCGCGAAATGATACCGCGCCCCTTGTTACTTCAACAACGGAACAACGGTGTTCCTTTGCGTTTACGTGCTTTACGGTATGGTCGACCATCGCGAGTCGCGCCCGAGTAAACACGCGCGTTTCCCAACGCGCGCGGAAAAATCGATTGGTCGTTCGCATGTGAGAGAGGAAAATGATCTCGCGACCTTATGACGCGTAAGCCGTCAAACGACTCAATATCATCTCGTTAATTTCGCACGGTATATGTAACTTACGTGGTGCCGCCTCGGGCAATCTAGGTTTATTTGAAATTGTTAATTTTACCGAACGATACTTACCCTCTCGAGCGTTAACGCCAGAAGTTTCCGAGTAATAACAGTATAGCAAGTGTCCCCTCCCCAAATAAACGTTGTGAAAATATATACTAAAGTTTATAAACAAACATATACGTGAGAGTACGCGTATTATTTATTGGCTTTGTTAATTATTTCGAAATTGTTACGCGCAAAGTGGGAAAGTGCTCGTGTCCATTTTTTCAACACAGAAAAGTATTAATTAATTATTACACGTACAATTTTAAAATAAAATATTTCTCACATGTAGTATCTCTTAACATGTTTAACATTTTGTATTCAATATCAATGTGCGCGTCAACGCACAAATATAAATTTTATTAATAAATAACATAGTTCACAACTAATAATAAATATAAATTATATTAATGAATAAAATAGTTCCCAACTAATAATGTCGATTGTGAATAATTTCACGCTTTTATATACATATTGTATATATACATACATATAAAACGCTTTCGATTTATCACGCAAAAATAGTACGACGGATTCAATAATTGCCATGGTTCCGGTGTGGCCGTAGCTATAGTCGACGGCGCGCTATGCAATTAAACGGAAAAAGCTGCGTCACAAAGTAACCGGAGCCCGAATGGTAACGGCAATAAACGTCTCGTGTGCATGACGCTACTACGTGTGTGGGCGCGCGCGCGGAGAGAGGTGTTCTTGTTTGAACGTAGCGCAGGAAGAGGCGCGAACGTCCATCCGTCCGTCCGTCCGTCCGTTCGGACTTTCGAAAGTTCCGAAAAAAGAAGAACGAAAACGCCGATACTCGATCTACGGACGACTGCATTCATGGCTGGGCGCGGGGGCACATTTAGCAAGTTGGGATGACGCGGCAGCGCGCAGGACTCATTGAAAGTTGAAGTGTTGTTTCTTGTTTTACGAAGCGGAAAACTACTCGGGTGCTTAAGAGATAATTTGTCAGACGGGAAGACTGGGAGGAGGAGCTGCTGCTGCTGCTGCTACCGCGATTCTAACGGGAACGGTGTATGTACGCGCGGTGTATGTCTGTGTTCGTTGCTCCCGCGAGTTGGTACTTCAATCATGTGCGGATCTTGAGAAATGACACCTCGGTAAGAATCCGAACGTTGCGTGTTTGTACACGCCTTTGACGTCACGTTTTCGAGCACCAACTACGCACTCATGTAAATAGTTACGTTACACTTCAATGTTATCGACTTGATCCGGTTTAAAAGTGTAAGGTCATCGTTAAATTCGAACGTTTCATTCAGTGTGAGGATCAAAATGTTTTGAAATCACAAAGTACACACACCCACACACACACGCTTGCTTGAACACATAGTAATTTTTTCGAGACTGTAATGTACTCTTCTTACATGTAAGATTCACGGGATTAGCGAAGCAGTTTTGTAAAGCCTTTTATAATGATAATTACACGGTCTGTATAACGTCTTTTTACGATAATACGCTTTAGTCGCTCTTCTCTTTGCTCGACGGATAATTTATTTGGACTTTCTGTGTAAACTTTGTTTTGTATTAAAGCTTGTATTCGCTTTGCGTATGAATGGCGAGGGGAGAAACGAAAAGTTTGTCTCCATCGGCTCGTTTCAGGCGGGAATAAAGGCTGCAGATTGCAAGTTCCACTAAGGAAAATTACAAGTTATATACACGTTCACGGACAGGTACGTGCGGGCGGTACACGTCGGTCGGTGTGTTACTTCTGTTTTCTTGAAAATAGGAGCGGATATGTCCCGGATGGCACTCGCCAAGATTTTCATGAATATTCTTTAGCCGACACTAATGCGCTTTATAAATATGTATTAAAGCCGCGGATATCTCCGACAAATTAAGCTTTCCAGCTGCTCCCGTAACCCTTCCTGTTCCTTTCAGTCCCGAGCATTACCGTCCGGAAAGACGCAATTGGAATAATAATCTTGCGCCGAGCGACGAGATATCTCCGCATTGCGTCGATTTGTCGCGTAAGAGAGGGGAAAACGCTTAATATTCCGCGGATGTGCGTGTATTTTTCTATTACCTGGCAGAGAGGGATTATGACGTTATAATTAAACCGATCCGATTATAAGCCGCGTTAATGAGAGACGCCGCGAAACGACTGACCCCCGAGTACGTACGTATCGCGCCGCGACCATAGGGACGAATACCGTGTGCGCGCTGCATTTTATATTAGCGCCAACGAGCGCGTGTTTATAAAACGCGACACGGGTTTTCGCTCTCATTTGCGTTGCACGAACGTCTCTTTCTCTCCTTGCAAGAAAAAAAATATAAAATGTAAATATCATGCAGAAATCATGCAAATGAGAAGCTAAATTAATCCCGATCCACACACAGCACTCGGAGGAATCATAAATGCGAGATTCTGATTACAGTCTTAACCAACCGCGATCCCCGCTTGTTTGGGATATTACCACGTTGCGCGTGATCGTACTATCGGTCACTATTTTCGCGGATCGACGAATCGCGCCGCGCCAAGTTTTTTTGCATTAAATATTTTTGTTGCAATAGTACGTAGTACTACTATACTAAGTAACGTTTTGAGCAGGAATAAGATTTTTCTATGCAAACATTATAATATCGCATATCGATATATATCGCATATCGATATATTAGATCTATCGCGTTGAAAATGTATCAAGAGGAAGTATTTATTGTTTGTCGTTTCTTGTGAAACTTTATTTAAAAGATCAATAAATACACATGAAACATTTATTTCGAAAAGTATGTAGTTTGACAATCCTATTTTTATCGGAACAGCTAAACATTTCGAGATTATTTGACAATATTCTTCGTATTCTAGTCTTCGTATTATAATGCCGCAATAAAATATGTTCTCGTATCTGCTCCCCGGCACAAGAAGATCTTCGATTGAGCTTGTGATAATAATAATAATAATAATAATAATAATCCTATACTGTCATACATTTTCCGTCTGATATTTGAGCATCGAACGTCAGTGGTAGCGCGCATATCTTCGCTTCTAACTTCCACTTCATGCGCGGCATATAATAGCGTCTCCGCGAAAAATCCCGACTTTTTCATATAACATAAAATGAAAGTCCGTTTCGCGAGGGAAGCCACGTCTTTCATGTGCCACCATAAAAAGCTAATCAGACATAAGATATAAAGCAAAGAAATTTATGCATGTTATATTTTTATACGCGCATAAATTTCTTATAGACACGTGCGTAGATATAAATATAAAATAATGTAAAGGGATTTTTATACTTGTTTAATTCTGTATTTGGTTAAGGGATATATTTTGTTTAATGAAAAATATTAACGCGTGTGACGAGGGAATAAACACAGTCGCTATATCTTTAAACCTTATATCCTAATACTTTCAGCATTTACACCTCTCTAATATCCCGAAGAAACGGCACTTCTATTAATAAAATACGTATAAAGTATATTTTATACTTTACGTTATTCTCGTAAAAAGTTGATTATTTATACAACTCTGTGAAAAATTTCCAATGCAATTGCAAGAGTCAGCAACCTACAGCTGTTGCGTATTTGTAGGATAATCCGCTTCGGCGAGTTCTGTCAGCTACGTCAAACTCGCAATCCATTTTCTGTTGCATCAATTCGGATTTAGTTAGTCACCGGCATTCGGACAGTGACACGTGTATCGTCCTACTGTCTATCACTGCCAAAAGGCGGCTCGACATGACTCTAGCTATGAACTGTTTAGTAGTCAATAAATTATGAGATATCGATGTTGTACGCGCGTGTACAATGTGTACATGAAAAAGTCGTTCCGTGTATCTTCACATTTCAAAACTAATTCGAGAAAAATAATATTTTAGTTCGTCTATTATTTTAATAATATAATATGTAAATGAATATAATATAATACAATACGTAACATATTTTATAAACACATACACATTACGCGCTTTATACAATATATCAAAGTTCATGTGATATAATGGAAAGAATTAGAGGTAATTATTTTGAACGATTATCTCCGATCGATATGCATCGCTTGAACAGATTTCTTTTCATTATTAATTTAGTTGTCGCGTATAACACTCTCTGACGTTAACGCAATGATCGGCGTTATGTCCGAAATTGCCAAGGTGGTATATACCGCGTATAGCAAAACTTCCGCTCAGAAAAGTCCGCGTAAAGTTTCGCCTTTAAAACCAATTAAGCCAATATAAACTTCGGAACTATGTACTGGCGGTCTTCACGAGCCATAGCCGAGCCGGTTGAAGTAACCAGAAAGGATAACTGGCACGAGTTTGACGCGATAACTTTCTGAATGTTCAAGTGGCATAATCAACTGAAATAGCCAGCGATTCAAACGAATTAACAGTTCCTTTAAATGTTTAATAATTCTCATGCACGCGCCTATGGTTTTCTGTGGTAAAACTTTTGTTAAATAATGCGAGAATAGCTGGCATGAAGTTGACACTTCTGTTTGCGAGTTTTTATAAAAGTTTTACGTCTCTCATTCGTTTGTTTACTCTCTAAAATCGAATTAATTAAACAAATTGAGCACTTCAATACAGTAAGTCATCAATAGCCGCACTTGCAAATATTTGTAAACTTTATTTTCATATTTTTCAAACGTTGATAAATATCTAGATTTTAATTTTATGTGAAGTAAAGGAGTTTCTAGAAGCTAGTTTTAAATTAAAGATAACTGATGCTTCGCGTAAGCTGATATCGCAATTAATAAGTAAACAGATGCCATTCTTGCTTGCAGAAGAGACAGGAGTAAAACTATACATTGGTCGTTCTAATCTACTATGTACAACGTGATGTATGGATGCGATATCCACGGTTCTCGAATATCGCTTACATCACGCTCGCAAGATTCGACGGAAATATACTATGTCCGATAATTGACATTTAACATATTTAAACAAATTTCTCATCAGATTTTCTGTTAACGTGGCATGCTGCTCCGTGAAGCAGATTTAATTTATCACCGGCATCATAACGTGGTATACAAGCAATATACGATATTGTGTTACATGAATAATTAGTGTTTTACTAGTATGCTAGCAGTTAGCACATTTAATTACACAACCGACAGATGATATTTGTATGTATGGATAAATAAAATTTGATATATAAATTTCTCTTTTTTAATGCAAAACAACGACAAATTAAATATATTTCCAAGTAGAACATATCTAGCAAGACCATCAAATATATACAGCATTTATCTATGGCGTTATCAGTATTTCCTTTTCTTTTGTTTTATTTTTTATTCAAAACAGATATATATCTTATAACTGCGACACAATTAGATCATGTGTTTGCATCGCATATATTTTTGCTATTTCTCAGCAGAAAGAATATTTCTGTCGTCAGTTTAGTCAATTAGTAATTCCCAATTTGCGCTGTAAGCGCTGATGATATGTGGCGATGATGAAACTGACAGAGGGACAGATTGATTCGGGGAATAATGAAAGAGAGAGAGAGAGAGAGAGAGAGACTATAAATGATTTCCATAATTAAACCGCTAAAACCTCAACGGTTAAAGCAATCTGATGTTTAAAACGAATTAATAAGCTGCATGTATGCGGATTGAATGCGATGCCATAAGCGGGGCATAGAATTCGCTTTAATCTCTGGCGAAATCATTTAATTAAATTGCATCTTCACTGTATTGTGGCACAATGCAAATATGCGAACATCAATCGTTATTTGCAAAGGTATTATACATTTCGATTCGCGAAACTTAAAAATATATCCCGATAATAATGTGCGATAAATGAGATTTGTAAATATTTGCAATTCTGATCAACTACGCATATTTGAGGATCATAAAATTACATGTAAAAGTGCTTTCTCGTTCATTTTAATTAATGCCTGTTGATGCGAGTAAACTTCATTAAAAAATAAAAACTGTCTGATATATATGTATGCGACTGTGAGATAATTGCAAAATTCTTTCGGAGTTTGCCGAGTAACGTTCGTGAAAAACAATTTTTTCCAGAGAGACAGATATCGCAAATATGACATAATCTGTAACACATATATATACGGAATATATAATTTCTTTTAGAATATATAAGTGCGTTCGATATATTATAAGCGCCGAGGATCAAACGCATGCCGGATAATGGCAAGATTTTCATTATATCAAGCGCGTCGTTCTCTCAGCATTATATTAGCAATATTGCTCTTCAGCATCTACGGGAAGATTACTTTGATTGTGCATTTTGTTTATAAAAGTTTCAGAGCTCTCTAAGCAACATAATATAAAGTCTATTAGTAGTCTTGATATATTTCTCTCGTAAATCTTCATCATCGTCATTTAGTAAACAAGTTTGAAGTTTCAAATCTCGGAATAGCACCGAGAGAACAAAATGCCACGGGGAAAATTATGCGCACGTACTGCAACGAGTATAGAAATTTTAGCAGCCTCTAACCCATGTGTTTATTTTATCGTTGTTGTTTCACGAGGGGACAAGGTACGTATTTTCAAATATCATGATATTTTTAATTACGTTCGAGCATTATATACGTATATATATATATAAAGCACCCGCGCGTTAGGAAGTAACAATTACTTCGCATAATTCGTATCTAATTGCATGCGAATTATTATCGCGCACAGATAAGAAATGCAAACATGGCCAAACGTAATTTCATGTAATTTAATCGTAGCATGCTGAGTGTCGTTTTAATTGTTTATCGATTGACGCGCAAGCGCCGCCGTACATTCGCCCCGTATAGCTGGCATCGAGCTAGGTAACGTGTGGAACAACTCTGACTGCAAATTACTTCAGAGAAACATACGTTTACGTGACGGACAAGCTTATAATGTGAAAATTAACTTAACAAGATCGAGAAATGTAACACATGATGTCGCATATATTTCACAAACTTGTAGCATCTAAACTTCTTAATAATAATTGTTATCACGATAAAAATTTTCTTTGTAAGTAGTAACAGTCACGTTACGAATTCGATCAATTTAAATTATTTAACATTTCATCTACGTATGCAATGCAAAAATATTTTACGCGAAAGACCATCGAAGAGAGCTTTCGATTTCAATCTCACCGCTTCATTCGGACGAAGCGGAAGCGCGGATATTCGCACTCGATTGATATTTCTCCTTGATATCGATTAATCAAGGATCAGAGTTCAATATGATGTTAAATAAACGTCGTCGAAATATCAACGATTGCGGAGCGTAAGTGGGACTGGCGAGGGACGAAACCGGAACCAATTTATAACGCGCGCCGCGGGACCCGCTCGAGTCGACTCTCTCAATCTTTGGGCACGGTTAGCTGGATTACAAATCGTTTTGGTCGCTGATGCAGGCAGGCAGCCGATCCTGCCTGTGCGCGTACGATGTTAAGACTTGTAACCAGCCTGTGGTGAGAGAAACGTAGACGGGACGGGAGAGGTTGCTCGTGAGTAGCAAGACGAGACGTCAGATGGATGCCCCCATTAATTAGCAGCCATCTTATGGCATTCGCTCGCGGCTCTGTCATTCATTCGAGGAGTCACTCTCTCTTATTGTGGCTTATCGTTACCTCGCGAGCCGCGCTCTGCCCCACGGAATCTCGGAGGCCTCGCGAGAAGATTTACTCGCTTCGTGCTCGATCAATTCGAAAATTAAGTCTTTAGAAGAAAAAAAGACGAGTTTGTTCGTGTTTGGCACATCATATTGCAAATTTATGTACCGCACGCTAAAATATTTGTTTCGATATAAATAACATACACCTACTTTTAACTGTACTTGTGACCTAGTCTCGCGCACGCACACACACACACACACACAAGGTGGATTAACTCACGGTCGAATAATAAATGTCTCCCTAAAGTGGATATTTATCTACCGATGCAGTCAATTATATTAGCCCCGCGATGACAATTGATCTGCCACAATTGGTAATATCTATGCAAATTAATACGATGCGGCACGTGAGCTCACCTTTCGTGATCTATAGCCCGAAGGTTAAATACGACAGTTCTAAAATTACACAGGACATCGTTTTACCAGACTGTGTAACATAAATAATGAAATACAATACATATATATTATATATATAGAATATACATATATGTGTATATATATATATATATATATATATATATATATGTATGTGTATACACGTATATATAAACCATAATTCCGACACATTTGATCTTTGATCGCGTGTAATTTGTGGCATAGGCCCGGGGTCATGCGAAATTGTTCCGAGTGGATATTTAATGAGCTCATTTTCATACGGAATTTCCATAAGACTCGAAGCAAGAAACACATGTCGACCACATGTCAGATATCATTATTATACGATATAGCCTCCGAGCGGTTCTTTGACTATCGCGTGTGTTTTCTTTTTTTAGACGGATATTCTCCCTTTTCTCGATGATTGAAAGTAATTACTTCGTGTGTATGTAGAGCCACTAACACGATAATGCGCTGCGATCAAAATTTTTTTCCGTTCTTGCTTGCGCCGCGTGTAAACACGTTCTGTTTGAGTCAATATCGCTTCTGACTATACACACCGTCGTCTATGATACTACCGCCATTAAAGATGCTGATCTGCATGAAGTCGTGGCTGTATACGCGGTTATTAATTATCCGCGCGATCTGCGATAAAGTTGCACGCCACAGGACGTGCAGCATTCTGTTAATATCGATCCGATAATAAACTGGAGGAAAAAGAAAACAATCAAAACCCTTAGTCACGCTAATGCACCGAGCGCTTCATATGGTAATTAGAATTTAATTATATTAATGCAATTTTTTTTATGCATCATGCATTTTGATACTTTTTGTTTCTGTTGTTACAACTTATGTAATTTGAATTAAAACGTTACTCGTAACGGATTTTTTTTAATTGCAAAAAAAAAATAACTAACATCGTTTTGTTTCTCATTGAGATTTGTATCACACGCAAAAACGTACAAAGAGTGCAAAGTGCGTTTGTACAAAAAGAATGTTGATTCGTCATTTAATTTAAAGGCGTAAACAAAAAAAAGACAGATTTTGTGTTACCGGTAAGTGTCTCAGTGCTTTTTCCTCGTAATAGCGCGAAATCAACGATTAATTTTGAACTTTGCAGGTAGAATGTTAAAAAAAAATATGATGTTTAAAGGTTACAGAATTTATGAAATTTCCGCGATAAGCGCGTTTGCTCCAATAACACATTTGGCGAAATAAATATCCCTCCCCGATCGTTAGCCCAAAAAATGGAAAGCGTAATCCACGTCTCGCTTACGTAACATGAATATTTCATCATTTTATTCGTATCCTCCGAATTCGATTGTTTCTGGCCTATTTCCCAGCAACGTTATGCCATCGTGCGTTCTACACGCTGATGTTTTAATTACCGGCGCGGATCGTGCCGATGAAATTTTATATACGCATTCATGTTCTTCCTCTGCATTTTTCCGAGTGCACTCGGGGCGCGGAGCGTGTCACACTTTTATCCTATCGGCGCGGGGAAGGACCAACGCGACACGTTCTCGCTCACACGTTCCATATCGAAAAAGCTACAATATCCAATACACGTCTCTCCTTTCACAAGTCACGGTAATAATTCTTTGAGGGGGACACGCGCGTGCGCGCACGAGCAATTAATTCGCGTTAGATTCGCTTTGATCTATTACGGCGCGCTATCACACGAAGCGGCGCGCGAGCCAATGGTTCACGTCGAAGATATCGGAATTCCTGCGGTCGCCTCGATAAAATTAATACCGCTGTCAAACGTAATGCAATTAAAATGTAAATTCGAGCGTGAATCAGGATTTCGTCCCTAATGCCCGTTGGCCAACGTCGCTTATTACGTATTACGGTATCATTACACGCTGCGCGTTCTCCTCCCCTTTTCATGCTGGCGTGATTGTCGAAATTTAACATTGTGGCGTGTGGTCAACGTTCCTCTTAATTCCCCTCTGTTTTCGGTCTATTTATCAGTCAGGGGATCTTAATGATACAAAAGGTTTTCTTTTTCTACGCGGACGATCGCAAACACAAACTTTCAGAAAAAAAAATCAAAGCTCGCACGCAATATTACATTACGTAAAAGTGCAGTCAGTAGATAAATATTCAGTCACTTCAGCGGAAACGGCAATTATTTATTTCTTACGTGCACTATCCTTTCTTTCTGTGTTGAATATTGAAACGCGTGTATAAATATTGAAACACATATCGGCTACAAGTACTTTGCATTATTAAATAACGGATAGATGTTCGTTTTCGAAGAAGAATGCGAAACATCGCTTCAATAAAAAAACTCACAGGTTTTTTCTCCTTCTCTCCCTGCAGTTACACGAATGCGTATGTGAGAAAAGAGACTTCACACTGCTGCTATTTGAAACAGTATCAAAAATTGCTTTTCTCACTGTATTTTTATTAAATATCGACATTTTCAAGGATTACTGTTATTCAAACATATAGCTGTTACGATGGGATGATATCGATTTTAGAAATTTATTGGAACTCGAATGTTTGCTTGGGTAATCGATTTTTCAGATAATGGAACATTCGCTGAGTTAATATTGAATTTTTCGTACTATACAAAGCAAATCTGGTCCATCGCGAACGATAGAAACTTCGCCATTCATAATTTTATTGCAAAAAAAAAAAAAAAAAGTTGAAGTTTAATCTTCGAACATAATTCACTTAATTATTCGATAACGATCGAAAACTTCCTGCTACGCGCGTTATTAGTTTACTCGACACATATACGCATTATATTTCGAGAGATGTATTAAAATATCGAACGGGGTTATTCGAACGCGCATTCCGAGCGCAAACAAAAATGAAAAATTAAAAAAAAATTGAATATAAAGATGGGAAAACAGACGCGTAATTTTCTTGATTGCGTTGCGAAGTTTAGAGTTAATCGTTTGGTTTCGCGGCTATTAGGATAATCACGACCATTACAAGAAAAAACACTGAGACACTTACCGGTAACACAATCTGCGGTCTCAATCTCGTTAGCTTGACCGGATTTCTTCGGGTCGGTGCGCCGCCAACTGGACAGGTGAGCGACAGTCGGTCCAGTTTATCGTGGATTGCCACCCCGCCAGTCTTATGCCTCACCGGAGGCTTGCGTGCAACGATAATTAAAGCTGCCGACACGGACGCGAAATGCTGAAATTGAACTGAGCCACGTGGCGAACGGAAACACGTCCTTAACGGGCGTTCGTAACGGATGCGCCATCGTTGCCCGCAAAGCTCGCGCAAAATGGATCGATTGGTTTCGTGCGAGGAATTATACCTTTCATTAAAGCTGAAGTTTAACCCTCGACCACAAAGGCGCGAATTAAATCTAACTCGACGTGTTTCTTACAATATTATTTAGAAATATGACGTCATTTCTTTTTTTTTTTTTTTTGTTTTTGACTAATTCGTTTTGCCGATCATTTTTGTTAATTACTCCACGTGCCAATATATGTGTTATCGTTTTCATTCGTCGTTACAAACGTATAGAGAAAGTTCAGAGTGGAAATAGCTTTTAGCGGTAATGTGTGATCAATCTCTCTTTTTAATGTACTTTGTATCATACTTTCCATTACGTTATGACTTTAGAAAAAAAATGTTACTGTCCTGATGCAATTAGCAAATTACTCGGTGAGGTAACCATTGTATGTGTTTGCAAATATCCAATATATAATTTCTATGCGCTTTAACGTAAAGTGCAGTTTTATTTTTACGCATATTTTTGTAATTAAAAAACACATTACACAAATTGCCTTCAACCAGCAACAGAAATTATGATAATTAGTAAACTAAACTAGTACATACATCGATTGAAGATTTTTATTTTTAGATTTATCTGCTGCCACATTTCAATAAAATGGAAAAGCATTGCTTTGTTTTTAACTGTAATTTTTGCACGTATTCGTTCAACACAGATCGGTTTAAAATAATAATGGAGAGGATGCGCGTTCAAAATAGAAATATTGCGTATTTGGAAGCGAGCATAAGACAAAAGCTGGGTTTTGTTGTAAAAACACCGATGTCATTATTGCGCGAATATTTGCCTCGCGGCTAGAATTCACGTAACACACACACACACACACACACACACGTATATATCGTGCTGTCCCAACTGTGGTATAATACAGCTCACCTACTCGTGCAAACACTTAGCGATCCCAGAGCGTGCGTTTGTTTAGTTACATTTCCGTTCCCGCGCGCCATAGCGCGATTGTAGTCGCACACGCTCGCATGTTTCTAGTGAAAATACACGGGTTTGATTATACCAAGCATTAAACGGCGCGCTACGCGACACCCGTAATCGCACCTAGAAAATGCCACAATTTGAAACGTTTCACTTCAAAACAGACAACATGAACTAGAGATTGTATTATCGGAAACACAAATTACGCGATACAAAATGCCAATTGAAAGAAAACCATAGGAAAAAAAAAAAAAAAAAAAATAGAAAACCTCTGTGCAAAAATTTGTTCTGAAATACTCCGCATTGCTTTTATGACACTCACGCACGCGATGAATTTTCATTATGTGTCAAACTTTTCCAAAAATTTACATTCACAGTAAGACACGCAAATTATTTAACAAAGTTTGAACAGTTGGAGCAACAATGACATAATGCCGACATAATTCCACATGTGTTTCCACCGTGAAGCTGGAACTAAAGTTAAGGGATGTGTTTCGTCGCTTCGAAGAGCGTAAAACGTGCGCGCCGCGTGTGTGTGTATCAAAGATCGCAGAAATAAACATAATAAACGGGATAATATACAGCGCAGAGTAAGACACCCATGTGTCGTCATTTCGCGTTGCCTGGAAGGATATGTCGCGGACACATACCTAATTTCATAGAACCGCGTGGCCGTAGCAGTTTCAAAGCTGTACGTTTGCAAACGACGTCGTGTCCGGCTCAGCCATTACCTCCCTGCTTCGGGGGGGAACGAGTCATAATGTACACTTCCCGACGGACGGTTTGAATGTGTGACTAAAGCCTACAAACGCCGGTCACGGAAAGAAGATCCTGCGAGTGAAACGCGCTTTGTCGGCAGCCGACGTAAATATATCAAGGGAACACTCGCAACCTTTTGATCTTTCACATAAAATTAAATAATTTTGTTTCGCAACCTTTCCCTTGAGCGATCGTGTTTTACAACGTCGAGGGTGAGATTGGATTTTGAACAAATATTGAAAAATTTTTCTGAGATATGAAAAATGTAATCTATACTGTGTGTTAGACAAACGTATTGACAGATGTATGTACTACCAATGTGTGTGCATAAAAAGAGAAGGAGAAAGAGAAGAGATAGAGAGAAAGAGTATTTCCGCGTATGGAGATACATACACGGAAGAAAACTTTTGCTGGAAACAAAAAGACTAGTTGTCGTGTTACTAAATGGCTAGTAAAAAAAAACAATTTGTTAAACCTTTAAATTTGCTTTTGCCAACAAAGCATTTAAATTTGCCATTACTTTGCCAACAAGGCATTTTGTTAGTGAAACAGAAACTTCAGCAGAAACTCAACAAATATTTCTTGCCGGTTACATAATAGCAAATTTTTGTTTCCGTGTACGCATCTAATAAATCAAACTTCAGTTTGCAAAATTGAAAAACAGTTCGAGAGCAAGAAAAACGAAGAAAGATAATTTGAAAATCGATACGCGTCAAATTTGCTCAAAGTAACAGATGTTTGACTTGGAAACTCGATAATATTTTGCATAAAATGCGCCTTTATAAAATCTATCAGTTAAAAAACCTCTCCCTTCGGACACTCACCCTTACCTGTAAAATATGATTGTCTAAAAAATGCAAATTGAATCTTTGATTACATCCGCGAGAGATAGAGTTAATAATGTTAATTCAAGCGACTCAGTCGACGAATAATACGACGGTAATCGCCTCGCTTCCGCATACTCTGTGCATACTGAGAAGTTTCTCCCACCCGCCAAGAATCGAATTAGATTTTTCAATCAACCGGATACCCGTCGCGCCGAGGGAAGAGGGAAAAAAAAGAAGAATATACGGGAATTCTCCTCTTCCATCCAATATGCCACTTTGCGATGCGCGCGCGCGCGCGGTTATCCTCTGGCGCGCGGCAATGAGTAGTTAAGGAAATGGAAACTCATCGGCTAAGGACGTGCCGTGTGAAGATGAAGAGACCAGTCTCTCTCTCCGCGGCGCCGAGAGGTGCAAGCCGTGGTCAGCGAGACACGCAGGAGGGATCGAGCAGGGTCGCGGTACCGCTCAAGTCGCTGACCTTCTTCGCTACCTCTAAACTCCGACGAGAGAAGCAAAGCCAGCTTCTTCCGTGTTCGCTCGGTCATCGTGCGTTCTTATCGAGTATCTATGACGTCGACCGTTGACCCGATCGCAGCTGGCCACCATTCACTTCCAATCTCGATGCGAAATTATGTACGCGAAAAATAACAACAAAACTAAATTTTTATGTGAAATAAATTAATTTCTAAAAAAAAACAGGAAAGACGGGTTTATTTACCGCAAACACTTGAACCGAGAGTAATCAAAAAGTTATTGTTCGAACATTGAAGAAATTAATTTTAATTGCAAAGCAGTTGAAAAGTTCTTTCATTTCGAGTCAAATTGTAACTTAATGAGATAAATCGCTAAGGAAATGCATTATTCAATCGAAAAATATTTTAGTAAAACTGTGTGTCCTGTCTCTCGGGTAAAAACCTACGGTCGATCGTGTAATAAGTACGAAGTACGGTGAATAATTAAGTTTGTTCACAGCATTCTATGTGATTTGTTCTTGTAATAAATAATGAATTTTTCATGTACACGTGTCCGAAAAAAAAAGTTTCGTATTGTAAGAGTTTTCCGTGAGGAAACTTGCGTTTGCGCGTGTTTCTAACATGGATGTTCTTTTTGTTTTTTTTTACAAAAAAAAAAAAAGACTACTGCAGTAAAAACGTGGGAGAGAACATTTCCGCGAGACTTCTTTCTCATTACTTATTCTGGTAATGTGCAGACATCGTTTCTAAAGTCGGTGAAACTTTGCCGCCTTTTCCTTGAAAGAAGTTCTATGTATTTTACCCTTCAAATTCCCGGATATTCTGCAATTCGACTAAACCAACAATAAGAGGGATAAGGTACGAATATCCGACAAGGTATGTCAAAAGTAGCTTTTTCGCGTTAAAGCATCGCTACCGTGTTTCGCGGCGCCTCGGCGAACTATACAGAAGTCCGGAGTTTATAGAGTAAGAAACGAGGTGTGTGTAATTGACGTTTATAGCGCGAAGGCTTTCACCAACATTGTGAGTCTAGTACCGATATGCATATAAATACAGGGCGAGATACAAAACCATCGTAATCATACACATGCTACATGCAAGAGAAAAAGCATTTTCGGAATAATGTTGAGTCGCATCTTCACGTTTTTTGTTACATTTATAAAAAATTACGAAGAAACGCAAGCTTGCGTTTAAAGATTTATTTTAGAGAGAAAAATTGATTTTCACAGAACGCATAATAACTATAACGTTCTAATTTGCACACGTTCGCCTATGTTATCCAATTTCTACTTCTTGTCACCGACTCTGCACGTCGAACTAGTATATTTTCGTACTATTATCGGCACGTGAAGAAATGGCACGTCTTTCTCGGGAAAAAAGCACGAGCGCGAAACTCGCGGGAAAATATTTTCAAGCGCTTTCACGGTGAACGAAACATAGTCGTCGATTACGGACGATCGCTTCGCGGGTCCACATCCGGAAGGCATCGTGCCCGTTGCACAGCACGTAGACCACACTTGGGGATCTTGAGCATGCGAGACGCCTGGTCGCATTTGGTAGGCAAATGCTTGGAAACTCCGCCGTCAAATATTGAGACACGTACACACCAGGTAGATGGAGAGCGAGAGAAAGAGAGAGAGAGAGAGGGAGAGAGATAGAGAAGGAGGATAAGACAGGGCAAGAGAAAGGGAGTAAAACTTGCGTGCACACACAAGAACGGACACACGCGAAATCCCGCGAGCGAGCGCGAGCTATTTATGTAAACGACAGTTCTCCCGTGGGTGTCGGAGACGCGTATTCGCTTATATTTCCGGCATTTTGCGAACACATTACGCGGTATTCAGGTGACATATTCGCACAAGCCGCCTTCGCTCTTTCCGCGGTCTGCCAGTCGCGTTTCTTTTCGCCTGACGACGACGCGACAAGTAACCCCGACCGCCGTTCTTGTGCGATGCGTCACGTCTGCATCCTGACGTTCCTGCTTTCTTCTCCTCGGATTTCCCCTCTTCCTCCTCTTGTTTCCGTAAGAATTCTTTTGTTCCACCGAGCAGGAACGATGGCGGATATCACGAGAGTAAAGCCACTTCGCGCTGCAGTGATAGTTTTACGCTACGTGAAATTATCCTTGGCGGTAGCGCGGTATATTGTTTGCTTGTGTGATGGAGGTTGCCTCTGTCAGATGAAAGCTTCCGCGTATCCTTAATCATGTTCTTCTCTTTTTTTCTTGATTTATTTATACGTTTTCCTCGAATATTTTGTATCTCTCGCTCTTCCATAAAAAAAAAAAAAAAAAAAAAA